>MU870604.1:2801-29235 GCA_036418205.1 Ostertagia ostertagi | reverse complement strand
CTTGTTCTGTAGAACACTTCTGACCCTAGTGTAGATGAAGATATTGAAGCCGTTTACAAACGGCACTTCCTCCTAATTTCACTATCATCTAAAAGGTGACCATTTCGGTTCCTTCAGGCACTGATGAAGCCTTAGATTCTTTCTCTAATCTTTTTTGAACCACCTTCATGTTCAGGCACTCCTTTACATGAGTTGGTACATTTTTCGCTAGAAGGCTTTCTAGCTTCTAAGTGTCACGTACCCCTTTCAGCTACTTGCACGACATTGCATTACATTCGCCTGCACGGCTCAACCCACTGAACTTTCACGACTTCAAGATTTTATTTCCTCATCATTTTCAAGTGATCTCCCATTGTTTTGATTCCCACTTTTGACTTCCGTCTGAGTGGTTGTTGCAATAAGTTTTCGGTAAGCTGTAGATTCTATGGAGCGGACCTACTAAGTGAAACTTATTCCTAATTTCAAGTTTTCCTGCTTGAATGGCAGAATACAATACTTCATTGATTACATCTACTTAGTTACAATTGCTTGAAAAAATAGCAGACGTTTGCCGTTTCGAGTCACCTTCTCGAAATGAGGAGCACTCCAGCCTTAATTTCTTCACCTCCCTTCGGAAGACCTCGCAAGAGCTCCACAGTAAAAACCCGATTCTGGGTGCAGTACCCTTAGTTGTTTGAGTCTTGGTCAAATAGCTCAAGCGAAGATTTTCTCAAACTCTATTATTTTCTGTCTTATTCGACCTAATCCAATAAATACGGACTGTTCACTTTGGTGCTTTCATTGCGAACGACTTCCAAGGGCAAGCAAACATAAAACTCACCGGTCAACATCAATGACTTTCAACTGACGCACGCGCCCAGCTTTTTTCGGCTCGAAGCTTACGGTGATCCGACTCAAAATAATGCAGTGGTGAGCATTGAGTGAAAGGAAACCAGGTTTCTTCAAATCAGTGGTAATTAGAGGGACATGCGATAAAACGGTACCTGATAATCAAGTTTTCGTGGAAGGGCCAGGTGTTCGAGTTCTATTCACTATCATGAACTCATTTGCAAGTGTATATGACTTCCACAGTGAACTTTGAGAGCTAATATGACCAAGTAAACGTTTTCCCGAGCAAAGGAATCTTCCACGGAAAAAGCTCCGCCCTCATTACCACAGAAAACGATACCTTAAAGGAATCTTCCACGGAAAGAGTGATCATTTTGTCTTGTGTGTAGGATTAGTATTATCGAAACTAACGCTTATGTTCCGTTCTTTTTGCTATGCTCATGAGGCTAGGGGCCTAAGGGGTATCGTTTTTCTGTGGTAATGGAGGCGGAGCTTTTTCCGCGAAGATTCCTTTAAAGGAAGTGGGTACGAAAAGGAATTTTCACATCTGCGGAGAACCTGCTCCCCACAGAGCAACTAGCAGGCCGCCAAGGAAGCGATGTGTGGCGCTTGCACTGCGAACAGTGCTGTGGTTGCTGAGCAGGACCATTGCGCCCTTCCGCCCCATGCGCCGCCCCGCCCCATGATTCATCGGTGGCTTGGGCGAGCCGTGTTGCCAGCCGCAGCGCGGTTAGGGCGCCATGCCTGCTGTTCGCTGCCCAGCACGCGTTGCGCAATCTCGTCCACGCGTGCGCGGTCTTCGCCGCAGTCCATCTGAGAGCCGCAATAAACGGCCCAAAAGGGGGTCCCATTTCTCGTTTCCTGGACCGATTTCGCTGCTTCTTTCGCCACTGACGTACCATTGAGGACCCCCTCGTCCCCTCTAAACCCCATTCAAACCTAGCGTAACCGCTGCCTTTAAGTGTAGCATAATTCGGACAGCAAACTTGGATAGCTCTGCTGGGGATTGATCTGCGGGTTGCCCAAGTGAAAACTACTCCTCTGGTCGCAACCTTGGCCTCACCTCAATGATTCCAACGTTTTCGTACGAGAGGGAAAGATCTTGAAAGGCTCAGCTCAGAGCTCCGAGTCCCACTCCTTAGCTTCTTGACCATTTCTGGATATCACACAACACGTAAGGCTACAAAATCGTTACCGAAAAGCTACAAAAGGTCAAAAAGCGGCTACTGAAGGCTAAGCTTGCATAAGCCATTTGGCAATAAGAGATGCCCTCAAGTTAGAAAGTTGGCCCAGGAAAAGCTTCAGAGGACCGTGGCGAACATCGGAATGAGAAGCGACCGTGCGTTTCCTCACAAAAGTAACTCTTGCCACGGAGTGGCATCGTATAGTCGTTATAAACCAACTCCCTCGTTTATAATGGTGAGCTCGCTCGGAAACAGGCCTGGATCCGTTGTCGAACATTACTGTAGGCCCCATATTAACTTTCTCCCTGTATTACCGAGAGCGTCTTGATTGCGAACCCTAATGACGCTTCAGTCCCGTTTCGCCAGCAATTTTCGCATAATGTCCCACTTGCCACATAGTATTGACTAATATTGCTTATTGCCTTTCACTAGAACCAATCCAACGCCGCTCCGTACCGTCTACTTATGGCTTTTTACCTCTTTTACCGTTTGCCACTCACTTTCGTATCATGCGAAGGAGGGGCTCCGATTGTGGCTTGATGCCGCGCATGCCGTCTGTCGGCGCCCACTATTCTCCCAAAAGCTATCTCCTGGCCTAAATATGGTCCGGCTCTAAGGAATGACCTATGACTTTAAAGCATTTAGGCACATCAAGAGATATTCGTTTTATCGTCAGCCAGTCTTTCCTTTGGGTTGCGCCATGCATTCCACTTTCGTTCATGACCGTGGATTTGGGTGGGTACTTGGCTCACACAAATGTTGCAGCCCTCACCAATTACCCAGACTTGTGCTCTAAATGTCGGCACACATCTATGACTATGAAAGGGATAAGAAGGCTGATATGACTTGAGAGAGATTTGGTCAGGGTTTCGACCCATTCACCATGCCTGTGCAAGCTACAAGCCGATTTTTATTATGTTTTTTTACATGTCAATGTCCTTTTTGAGGGCGGAAGTGGTGTAGTGGCAAGTGGCGCGCTTACCACGCGAGCGGTCCGGGGATCAAATCCTGGGTCGTGAGTCGCCCGGGCCAACCAAGCCTTCCATCCCTCCGGGGTCGGTTAATTGGTACCAGACTTGTCTGGGAGGATAAAAACACTGACTTGTACATCGGCTGGCCCCCGCAAGTCATTGTATAGGCCACATCGCATTCAAATGCCAACGTACAAATGGAAGTAGAATGCGTGCCGCATCCCAAAAAGGGATTGATCAACGGCAAATGCTTTATTCTTTATTTATTCATTGTCCTTTTTATTGGCTAGCTCAACCACTTATCGGGCTACTAAAGAAAGCGCCAAAATATCAAAATGGGCTGAACAGGGACGTTGTTTCGGGAAATTCTCGTTTTTACATGAACGTCGTGATTTCATGAGAACATGGCGTGAACACCGGATCAGATTACTATACTAGATGAATACGAGAGAATACGACTTGTCCCAAATAGCAAATGCTGACATTGCTTGATTTCCGCTTAGATAACACATTTCGCTCCGAAGCACCACAATTTTCTTACATTCCGATTGCATCTGATACTTTTTTTACAATACTACATACAGTATAAATCATTGATCGTCCTAACACGACAGGGTTTGCTTCCAGTAAAAAGGAAATCGTCACATAAAGATAAAGCATTTGCCGTTGATCAATCCCTTTTTGGGATGCGGCACGCATTCTACTTCCATTTGTACATTCGTAGTGGCGTTTGAATGCGATGTGGCCTATACAATGACTTGCGGGGGCCAGCCGATGTACAAGTCAGTGTTTTATCCTCCCAGACAAGTCTGGTACCAATTAACCGACCCCGGAGGGATGGAAGGCTTGGTTGGCCCGAAAAACTCACGACCCAGGATCCGATCCCCGGACCGCGCGCGTGTTAAGCGTGCTACTTGCCACCACAATCCGCCCTAAATTCGAACGCCACTACGAATGTCTTGTCACATGCCTACAGTAATCAGTTCTTCGTTGTATTTTTGGCACTATTTACCCTTTACTGCCCCACTCCTCGAGAACTGAGCCGGATTTTTATCGAAATTGGTCATTGACTGTGAATTTGGCCAGAAACTTGTCTTCGGGGGTAATTCGACCCGTAGAACACGAATATCACATTTGTTTACCGCTAGAACGCCTGGCGCTCGCGTCAGAAGCGCCGGCGCCAAAAGGCGCCAGAACATCTCGGATCCCCAAATTCGCTGGAAAGTTGTCCTCAGAGGTATTTTGACCCGTAGAATATGATTATCACATCAGTTTGTTACGAGTGAACCTGTAGCCTGCGCTACGAGCGCCCGCGCAAAAACTGTTGTGATAGCGCCGGCGCCTGTGGCGCGGGCGCCAAGCGTTTTCGCTCTAAACCGGTATTATATTCGTGATCTACGGGTCAAATTACCCCTGAAGGCAAGTTTCTAGCAAAATCCACAGTCATGGACGAATTTCGATCAAAATCCGGCTCAGTTCTTGAGGAGTGGGGCAGTAAAGGGTAAATAGTGCCGTTATTTCCATATTTTTATTCTTTTAGCGTTTGTAGGGTTGAAAGAAAACGTCGTCCGTGATTCTAGTCAGGATCAACCGTTAGTTGTTTCAATTCTAAAAATTTAGCAATTCCCTTTCTTAGGCGAGAGAGTCACAATGACTCCCACCACCACCACTATTACTAGCTTTGGGGAGTGCCGCTCGTGCGTCCCTCCCTAACCACCACCCCCAGACCACCTGGCCAAGTGCTCCAATTTCGCCTTTTACACACTTATTTTCAATTTTTTTTTTGCGAAATCTGCCAAAAATTCAAAGCGGGAATCTCCTCTCTTCCCCTTCCCTGCAATTGACGTCCTCCGGCAAATCTTGAATACAACTCCTCGTCACCGTCAGCCAACACACAAAATTCCAAAATACGACCTGCTCCAAAAACTCAGATAGAGCTCCTTCCGTTGGGGATTGTGTGGACGATGATTGACTCCAGGTTGTAAATACGCCTTATTTATAAATTCGGAAAAGCCATATTGCCATTCTGTAGCGCGCTGTGTGCAGTGGTATAACCAAAGTAACCCGATGGCGTTTCCTTATTCGTCGAGTCTTTAGTGGAATCAGGGAGGCAAATGCTTGTGATTTATTCGATAGGCGTTTTATTTCGGATTATTTATCACTGTTGGATTTACCTGTGGATCACTGTGGATATCTTTCACTGTATTATTTTTCTTATTTATTTATCATTACCTACATAACTGCAGATATAGAGTGCTATTTTTAAGGCCAAACAAGGGGCCGGGGGCCGCGGGCGGGATGCGAGCACTTGAATATTGCAGAAAAAATGCAAAGCCTCTAACGATAAGAGTTTTGGGTGATTTAAAATTTCTACGACAAGATTGCAGCCTCAAATTGTCGTTGAAATTTTGAGAAAATTTCTGTTTCACTATGTCTATTTAAAATCACTACATGTTCCCATCAATTAATTTTCCTTTTGCAGTACTCTGAAACTTGTCCTGTTGCGCTTTCTATATATATGTAGCTTCGCACTTTTTATCCCTGCTAGTCCATTAGCTTCTTAGTATCTACCTGTGCCCACCGTCGTGATTGCTGTTCGGCAGCGGCCAAGCGTGCTGGAACCAGAACTTGCAAAGCTGCGGAGTGCGAACGCCTTCCAAGAATTTTGTTTGGTTCTTGACAGCCTTCCTGATTGCGAATTGTCCTACTTTGTGTTCCTCCAGTTCTTGTTCTGAGCCGTATAGCAGTTCAAAGTATTTTGAATGTACTATATTTGAGACAACATTTCTCATGGATTTCTAGCCTTTGCACAGATGCTAACTCACTAATTGATCTGTTTTCTAGGCCTAAAGCAGCTTCAGGGTCACTAGACCCCACACGATGCTACTGAGACGAGGGACGTTTATCGTCTTCCTGTCGCTTATAGTGGTATGTTCATTAGCTTACTTTTGATGAATTTTTTCCCAAAAAGGGCTCAGGCAGAGGCCCATTTTTGCCTGGGTTACGTTTTGGAGTCCAATAGCTATAGGTAGCTCAATAGGTAGCTTCAGATGACAGCCGATGCCAACTGTTATTTTGACTGCCTCAAGTGTAGGAGTGCTTTCAGTGCATGGCGCAATCCAAAAGGAATTGACCCGTGGCGTGAAGCTTGGAAGAAGTCCAGACAAACAGCTGGCGTCAACCGTTTCCTTTCAAGCGTCGCATAAGTGTCTGGAATGCATAGCGTAACCCAATGGGATTGTCCACTGACATTAGTCCTGGAAATAGCCCCAGTCCCCCTCTTTGCTTTTTAGTGCGCATAAATGTCTAAGAATGCATGGCGCAACCCAAAAGGAATTGACCAGGGGCTGGACGTCTGCAAATAACCCCAGATGACGGCTGGCGCCAACCGCACCTTTTCAAGCGATTGATACGTGGCGTTTGGGTTGCGCCATGCATCTTAAACACTAAAAAAACCCTGCGCTGCTAAAAAGGAAGTTGTGGCGTCATCTGCTGAATGGAGCTGCTAGAGATAACTTCACCAGCAAGTACTTTGACCGTGACTTCGTACTGCGCTGAGAGCATTACACAAAATGCTTTCCATTGAAAGCAAATCAAAGTTGATGTGGAGAAGAAACTTGTGCACTCCTATTCTACAAAAAGTTAATTTATAAGGATGTATGGTAACAAAACGAGCATAAAAAATAAACTGAAATTTTTTATCGAAAGAATTAACATACATACAAAAATTGTAATCAATCTAACCTCTCGATTTAAGCCATCATCCTCGCTCTCAAAAGACAATCGGTTCCACAGCTTCGACCGCTGTCCGATAGTTGAATTGAATTGTCCTGAGGATGGAAAATCCGGCCTATGAGGACAGAAAAATCGCTCAAGGCACATACAATGCTGAGAAGAAGCTGGTCAAAGGCACCTGCTAATGTGCTCAAGCAGGTAGATTCTAACGCACTAACCCAACACCAAAAATTCTGAAGAACAACATGTACACCAAGTCAATACATCGCTACGTGTATATGAGAACATTTTGAAAGCAGTTCATAATATCATTAGAATTACATCACTCCCACCACACAACCAATAAATCTTATTGTGAAGAATTGTGACAGGACAAATATTTAATTAACATAACTTATTATTCATACTTTTTTTTCAAAAATAATAACTAGCCATTACAAACTAATAAAGACAAGTAGATTAAGACGAATTTAAAATCGAAAAATCTAGGCCGAAAAACAACATAATCACAGTATCGAGCGAGCAGAAGAAAACAGAATGGTTGTAGTTAGTAATTTATTTATTATTTATTATTAGATTATCTATTTATTTATTTATCTTATTATATTTATTTATTTATTATTTAATATCTATCCTAATGGTTATGCAAATTCTCTCAAGCAGGAAGGTCTTCAGGAGGTCCCGAGCTTTTTCAAAACCGTCTTTTGCATGATATAGGGGCACATGCGGGTATCATGCAAAAGACCATTTTGAAGAAGCTTGGAGCCCCCTGACTAAGACCATCTGTTAGTATTGTGCTGTCCCGGAGCCTCATCAGGACCTAAATTTGTTTAACACAGAGAAGCTCCAAAAGTTTTATTCCAAAAGAATTCCAAAAGTTCACAAAAGTCCAAATACTCCAAAAACGAGCCAAAAAAAAAAAAGACAAAATTGCTTAGGAAACCTCCGGTGGACATGAACCGGCATCTCTGCTGGCCTCACTGTGTATACAATTTAGGTTATGAAAATGATCAATAAATCAATAATCACATAATTCAGGTATGGTGCTCATTTGGCACGAATCGAGACACCACGAGAGAACAAATTCATCGCCTCTATGTTGTCACGTCCTGGAAGGAGTACACAACATGAGGCGTGGATTGGTCAGTTTCTTCTTCCATTCTTCTCGAGCTCTGCATTATTTTTCACATGATTACCTTTCTAACCGATCAATAATAATCACCCACTAGCATATCCTGAAAATCCTAAAGAATACCCATAAGTCACAGTGTCCGTTAACGGGCACTCAAGGGTATTTGTAAGCCCCCCAATTCTTCGATGCGTATCCTTCTTAATCTGAGCGCGGTGTCAAGAGTGTTTGGGACAGATGAGCAATTGCTTTGGCGCGAGCAGTTCGCGAGAGCAAAAAAATAGCCTATAGAACCGATGCTTATCCCCATAGAGAGATGGCGAATGGAGCCGGGGCGGATAAATCGCCGATAAATTTAGTAATGTTTGGTGCGATGCCAAAGCAGTTTCTTTACTGCTGAGATCGATCATAATTCTAACCATCAAGAATGAGTATTCGCAGAGCGCCCTGCCCCCCGGTGACCACGCACCACTTCCCAGCCGAAGGCAGGGTGTAAGGGCATTCTATGAGCCCAATCGCGCGCTTCCGCCTAGCGCAAGTTATCGCGACCGGCTCGGACCAGGCGCGATCGGAGGCCGAAAATCCATTGCTTATTTGAAGTCCAGGGTGCCCGCGCGAAAGACGTCGAGAATTATTACGCGATTCGAGTTCACACTGATTGATCCCTATCGATTGGCTGGGCATCGTGCTTGTGGTTGGATAGAATTTCTGGTCGTTACAAAATCATAATGTTTGATTATTGAGGAGCGGTCGATTATTAATTAATTAATGTGATTGATTCTACATACTGTCTGGCATATGCTAGATTTTAGCCGATTTTCTTTGACTGGCTGCAAGATATCAATGGGTGCTAACTTAGTGGGGGGGGGGCACGCGGCGGCGCGGCAGTCTGCTGCGCCTGGCATGTTCGGAAATCCGTGGGCCAGGGGGAGTGTAGCCAGTCTAGGGGGGTGGGGGTGGGGGCAGTCACTTGACATGCGTGAAAAGCTGGAATGTTCGAGTTTACACTGTCTCGCTCTCGAGAGCCCAGGTGAGCAGACTGCCGCGCCGCCGCGTGGCCCCCCCACTAAGTTAGCAGCGCAGAATCAGTTTTTGCCATAAACTGAGGTAACGGGCAAACTCCTACGATGTCGATGGGTTGAACGCATATTTACGGTCAGGATAAAGAAAAGCCATCGAAACCCGCTTTGCACCCGGCGCGGCATACTGGTTGAGTGAGGCAGTGTTCACTTGTAGCGTTGTAGCTATTGCAATGAGGGGTACCGTACTACAGTTGTTAACAACAAATATAGATACGTTTCGGAAATATTCCTTTCGCTAATATTTGAATTTCAGGTCTCGCCTCGCAGCAACAATCAGACGATGTCGCTTTCGTATGGAGCGACGGAGTGCCTGCAAGCAGATATGTGGGATTTTGGAAGGAATCCCAACCGAATCATAAAACTGGCAGTTGTGCTATGGTTGGTATCATAAGTTACCCTTAAAGCAACAAACAGTTCCCCGTAGGGTGGGCATGGTCGGAAAGCGGCTGCCATTCCCTCGGCTGGATTCCCATTCGGAGCTGTTCAGCTCCTAGTCAAGACAGTAAGAAATGTTAGTGAACAAAAACTCACCTTGGAAGGCAGCTAGGGAAGTATCTGAAGTGCGGGGTCGGTTCGACGCGAGGGGATTGGCAGCCGTTTCGACCCCCACGCCCCCACTCTGCCCTGAATCCCCCCGCGGCCCCCCGTAGCAGCCGACTCTTTGAGCTCTCCACGAGCGGCACGACATAAGTAATTGCAAACACCTGCAACAGACAGTTCCATGAGGACAACTGAACAGACAATTATCCTCCAAAAAGGCGAACCCTCTCGATCGGAATCCTGGAATGCGAGTAACTGGAAACGACTGCAACATCTCCCGGACGTTACATCCCAATTGCGAACTTACTCTTCTGTGCTTCGACAGGTGCAGTATAAAATGGTATCAAGTCTAAGAATTGTTGGGCTGAGATTTGCACTAAACCGCCTAACACTGACCTCACAGCTTGCATACCCCGCCCCCCTTAAAACATCTGGATTAGACAAAACCCCAAAACCCCACGGCTGGACCAAAGTTCAGCCACTGAGAAGCGGACTACAAAGCAGACATAATTTTAACCCAATGTTGTAATCGACTAGTAGAACCTCTCATGATCCTATTTGCCGCCTCCTCTTGCTTTACAACGTTGCCCCCGCGCAGCCTTTGAGACTTCCCAAAACGAACTGTGGCTCAAGCTGGAAAATACAGCCCATGTATACCCCACCCGCGCGTCTGCCGTGTTCTGGTTTCCCGGTCGCCGATCAAAAGTAGCTTCACATCATTTAAACGGACATCTTAACGCGCCGGAACTTTCTTCGCACATGCTTATCCACGCTAACAACTGCAATCATGTCAGCGTTGTGGATCACTTTCGGGAAATAAGCATGCACACGAGGTCCTTCAGCAGCGCATAACCCCGCAAACTTTCGGCCTTCTCTCGAAGAGGGTCACCACAACGCTCAGCAAAAACTACGCGTTATGCCGACCACCCTCGACAGGACCAGGAGGCAGCCAGGCGCGAGCCGGAAAGAGCAGGCGGCCGTCTTAGGCCCGGCCCGTACTCAGGGCGACGCGAAAGACCAGCGCCACCTCCCGGCATCTAAAGCGCCCGGCCGCCCCCCCACCCCCACCCACACCCCCCCCCCGGCGCGCGCGATTTCGGAGAGTGGAGACAAATCGATCGATGGAATAGGATGGAGTAGAAGTGTAAGATGTGAATGCAACGAAGCAGAAGGCCAGAAAGAGCTTCTAGTGAATGCACTCCAAGAACCAAGTTTGAGCATCCCCGTCGCCAGCATTCGTGAAAGACGTCCGTGGGCAATTCGAAGCGCGTAGCAGCCTTTTCGAGTTTTTGACCGCCAAATAACACGTAATCACAAACGAATAGCAACTACCCTTCAGTTCTCTTTCACTCATTACTCCGTTGCGGAAAAACAAATAATCAGAGTTTCAAGGCCAGTGATTTGAATGGCTGAATAGGATGCATGATTAATACATCCGCGCAGAGAATTCTTTCACAGACATTTGACGACAATTGAGACGCGAAAACGCGTCTGCAGCTTTGGCGCACGACTCGTTGAATATGAGACGCGTTAGCCCCGCGTCTCACCTATATCACCCCCGACACCCGACACTCAGCCCGCCCGCCGCAAAACACCCTTTTTCTAGGCATGGCGCAGCTTTTTCGAACGCGCGAATTGTTTCGCTCTCTCTTCGCTCATAGAGTTAGGAACGTAACTCCTATGTGGACGACAACACCCGGACTCTCTTTGTCCAAAACCCAAAAAACCAAAACAACAAAAAATTTGGCTTGTTCAGAATATGCGCCAGTCTTAGACGAAGTTTTCCCAGCGCTCGACCCGAACACCGGCCGCTCTGGCTTTCTTATGAGTTTCTCAGTGCCTATTCCCTCATGAAACAGCCGTCAATAAACAGGGTCGTGACAGTAGAATGCACAATCTAAGAGAGCAGCAAAATAAACATGAGCTGTTACATTAGTAATAACCCAATCAAATACGAGCTTTTGTCAATCCATTCTCTTTCGCACTACCAGCTACAACACTGACTAAAAATTTCTTTTGTTCTTACCATAGTACATGTTCTTTTAATCCGCGAACTTCCGTCACTATCCATACCTCAAGTTACCTTCTTACACCCGCATTGACTGTTACTGAGATGTTTTTGTACCACTGGTGCTTTAAAAAGTTATAAATAACAATTCACGAATCCGAGGTGCGGCGGTCGCACTCGCAAAATCGGCCCGGTCCCACAGGCCAAAAAAGCCAAAACGCGCGCGGTCGTCAATGTGTTAACATCCTTGCTTAACCCTGGCGGTCAGCCGTCGTACTTATGTGATCGGGGTTGCACACTCACATTTTTTTGGGCTATCTTTTGTCTCTATTTTATGTGTTTGTACTTATTTACTTTAGTGTAAGATGGACAGGGCATGTTGATAAACAAGCTAAACATAGCAACTAAAACTTAAAACACGTTGATCAATGACAGTAACTTCGAGCATATTATCCAAAAAAAGCACGCATAGAGGCCCTCAATACGGGCCTCGCCCTGAAAATGGTAAGAAATGAAGATGTGGTTAAATTCCCTTTTTGACTTTCTTAGAGCGGTTGTGCTAGAGAGACTTGGCGATGATATCCTACATTTCCAGGTCGTTGTTAGCTGAAGCCTGTGTTAGGTACAGCGCTCTGCAGCAAGAAGGAGCGAGGAGGTGAGACACTAGATGGGTGTTCGGGGGCGGCCGTTTCAATATTTTGCGACTTGCGGGCCTACTCGACTTCAAGGAGTCTCGCGTAGCGGACCCCCAATACAGGGGGAGTGGGGTGTCACGTCACTAAAATGCCCCACCCATCACCCTTATCCCTCCCCCCCCCATTCCACCACCGAACCGAGCACCTTTCACCGCCATGGCTGTAGTTCTGATGTTCTATAGCCTCCCTCGACCGTCTGGCACCTCGGTCCGTTACACTCCAAACTCCGCTGCTAACTGTTTGTTCTCCAAAGGATGACCAGGCGAGCGGTGCTGAACTAATTTGAGAATGCAGCATGTCCAAATTTTGGTTATTTCATGCTTCTCTACTGGAGTTTTTGCCAAAATCGTCACAAAACCCATAGGAAACAATTCCACTCTCCATCTCACGACCTTATCAATTCCCAGAAATGTGAAGACACTTCTACGGCCATGGATCTTCAAAGCTTCCTTCCTCAAAAAGCGCAGGCCACGGCGCTCGAAGATTACTATTTCCATACTCGCGATGTCCACCGCTCGTCTGTAGTTGGCCAGACGGTCAGTCAAGCCTATGAGAACCTACGCCACTCATTACGATGTTTGCAAGGGACGTGCTCTGTCATGGGTGTTCCGGCAGCCGCGCCCGAATGTGCTCGACGAATAAGCGGGAAATAGATTTAACCCAAAGTAACAATGACAACGCACGCGCACAGCAGTGAAGGCCGGTCCCGGTGGGCGCAGCAGTGTGTGTGTGTCGAGAAATTTTTGGCGGACGCCCCATTCACCGGATCAATCAGTCTTAGACCCCCCCACGATCACCGTTGCCCCTGTCTCCGAACAAGTCCGACTCAGCGAAATTCGCCCCAGCTTGTCGTCCTAAAAAGACAGAGCCCGAGGAACCGGGGGGGGGGAGAGGGGGTGATTTGATTAAAAAGGTGGCAATACAGGGCAATGGTGTGTGCCGGCGGAAGGTTGGGCGTCCACGACTTCCGTAAGAATCTTCATCGGGGCAAGAAGTGGTGGAGCAAAAAAAAACGTCCAACACACTACCTCTTCAGCAGTCTTCGGTGACGCCGTAGCTATGATAGGCCGTCTGGTCCCGGATCGCCAAAATAGCGACGCCGCCCCCCCTTCCGCGAATATCCCCAAAGCGACCGTCGGCTGCGTTCGACATCGGCGACCGGAACGGATTGACTCGGCGCACATACAACTTCTATCGGTTCATCCTTCTGATAACGCGAAACATCTCGAACAGCTAAAACGGCAGCGGAGCGTAATAGATCTTGTTACAAAAGTGAAGTGGGCTGGACGTTTACTTACCAATTACTTAGAGCTCTGAGAGATTTTTTTTCTGGTTCAAAATTTCAGCAAGACTACCAAATTGACTTTGAATGAAGGACTATTGATTATTACTAATTATTATGTAGTTAGTTAACTCCTTATTGATTGATTAGTTATTAATCTATTATGTATTTATTATACTATTGCAAATGTATTGCCTCATGAAGGCGTGAAGAATAATTAAAGTTCAGGACACACAAATCATTCCGTGGGACTCTGGCTACTATACCGCATTAGTAGACCTGGCAAACGTGAGGAAATTTACATACGCTATCATCATCTTGAATTTTATGAAATTTCTTCTAAATCCTTTTTATTTTGCTTATGAAAGTATTGTATTTTAGCCACATATCGCTGCTATTTAGGTATCGCCTGTAAATGCCCATACTAGGGCGGTAAGTAATTGTAGTGCAAGTGGCACGCTTTACCCACGCGCGCGGTGATCCAGGGACGCGAAGTCCCTGGTCGTCCTTGCGGAGATTCCGGTCGCCAGACCAAAGCCTTTCATCGCTCAGCTGGTTCGGTTAAGTGTTGGTAGGCAGAGCTTGGTCGGGTAAGGAGGATAAGAAAACACTGACTTGGTACATCGGCTGGCCCCCGCAAGTCATTGTATAGGCCACATCGCATTCAAACGCCACTACGAATGTACAAATGGAAGTAGAATGCGTGCCGCATCCCAAGACGGGATTGATCAACGGCAAAAGCTTTTATCCTAATGCCATTATTAAGCTTTCTATTAACACCAGTGGAACAGTAAAGGATCTTAAAAAATGCTCAATTCGATGTTTTTTTATGAGAATGGCTCAAATCACTGTTCTACTAGTGAACATCACTATTTTACACCACTACACTACGCTATAATACCTAAATTATTTGCCTTCAAAATCAGAGCTTAAATATTACTTGCTATTATTTGAGGCTCATTCTTCTGTGCAGTTGGCGGATGCGTTCCAGAATCACGACGGTGTAACGGTGTTGACGATTGCGGTGATCTCAGTGATGAGTTGAATTGCCCAGGTAAATCAATCGATATATTGATTACGCCGAGTAACATTATTCATAATTTGTAATTTGCCCACAAATCACGATTGTTTTTTTCATGAAGAAATGAGAACTGACCTTTTGAATGTTTCTTCAAAGTCACAAAACGTTTGAAAAACGTAAAGCCTCTGATGTACACGCTGTTTACCTCGATTTATATCGATATATCGATTTTTTTCGAGACCATTGCCTTGTTTGATACTTGTTCTGCAATTACGACAAGGGCTCTTGCTGGAAATGAAGTAGACTTTCAAATTTCTCCCGTTCGAAATAACGATACGCTTGCTTTTACATCGAAATTAATAGCATCCTTCATTATAACGTGCTCATTAAGCGCCCATTCCGAATTTGGCCTTGTCTTCAATGAGAAAAGGATGATATATCCGGTAATTCTCGGCGACTGAAAGAATACTCGCAGTCGTCATTACGAAAAGGGACGGAGACAGACGAACTGTCGTGTTGATAGAAGCGCCGATCAATAAACCGAAAGTTTGTCATTGTCCTTATGGTAAACTTTGGCAAATGAATTTCACAGAATCAGGAGAACACTCATTTTACGTGGGCGGCAATAATAACCATCGCTCAGAAGAAAAGGAATAATAGATAGTTATATGAACGCTGGTATTGACTTGTTGAATGAAGGAAAGACCTAGAAAAGAGGAATTAGTAGTGTGAGGATCGATTGAATAACTGTGCTGTGGTGGGCGGACGCGCGTGCACGAGCAAGAACAGATCAGACCCACTGGTAGGAAATTTATTGTTGAGAGACTAAAAGGCAACTCACTATAGTATTACCTTTTTTAAACAGTAATTAACATGGCGGCGAAATGGTGATAGTGGCAAGATGCACGCTTCCCAACGCAAAGCGCACGGGGATACAAGATATCTGGTTGGTGCGTTTGGCCCGGGCCAACGCAAGCAATTACACCATGAGCTCCATTCCTTCTTGAGCCTAGGAGGGATAAAACAGCTGACGAAGTCCTGGGTCGTGAGTCGCCACGGCCAACCAAGCCTTCCATCCCTCCCCTCTTGTCTGGGAGGATAAAAACACTGACTTGTACATCGGCTGGCCCCCGCAAGTCATTGTATAGGCCACATCGCATTCAAACGCCACTACGAATGTACAAATGGAAGTAGAATGCGTGCCGCATCCCAAAAAGGGATTGATCAACGGCAAATGCTTTATCCTTTTTTTATTTATTTTTTTCTTTCATCTTACCCTTCGGCCCCACTTCTCCCCTTCTCTATCGAAGTATACGAAAAGTGAAGAAGCAGGATTATGGAGAAGATTTGCGTATTTGCATCCCTCCTAGGGTTGGTGGAGGGGTCACCGCGCGACATCGCGCCTGCTTACACTTGAAAGTTACGCGCCAAATTCTGGTGGCTGCCTCGCAGAGGTTATGGTCTCCACTTGGCGCGTAAATTCAAATTAAAAGTGGATTTTGCGTCGTGAGGCTTGTCCCAGAGTCCGCGATCCGTCGCGCGATTCGCGCGAACCGCAAAAATTGCAAGTGCACCAGTTGAACATTTGAAAAACGGAGAATGAAACAAGTAGAGTCATTGACAGACATCAGTAGGCCGATGTCATAGTTTGCGAATCGCTGGATCGAGCGTTGCGCCAGCGAATCGAACGTTGCACCAGCGAGTCGAACGATGTACCAGCGACTCAATAGTGGCGGGACCCAACGTTCAAAGGAAGCCCGCACTTTCAAACAGTGTCACGTGACAGTGGACCCTTTTTGAAAGTGGCGGACTGGCAGTGGACACTGCTTCCTTTGAACGTTGGGTCCCGCCACTATTGAGTCGCTGGTACATAGTTCGACTCGCTGGTGCAACGTTCGATTCGCTGGCGCAACGCTCGGATCCAGCGATTCGCTAGCGAATCGCTCGATTCGCAAACTATGACATCGGCCTTCAGCCATCACCATCAAGCAGAAATAGCGGCGGGATCGGAGTGAACTTCGCAGTATTGACCAGGGAAGTTGTGATTTCTGTGATCCGTCATGGGCTGACACCAGCCTCTTGCCACACATCTGCGCCGCAAATTTTCGACATTTACTCTGCTACTGAATTAATGAATTCACTTTGCTTCAACAACATGAAGCAATGAGAGACTAAAAATTTGAGAGGAAGAGTGATTATAATCAACATACATCAACATAAAGCAGTCTTCACTAGCCTGGGTTTGAGCAGATTTCATCACCAATAACGGTATTACTTCAGTGTTGGCAACGCTTTCGGGAACGAGGAGTGAGAAATTCGTCGTCACATCGTCGACAAACATGATTATCGTTCGCTTCAGAAGTGACGCCGCCGTTCAAGCACGCGGCTTCCAGGCACATTGGAGAGCTAGTGAGTCTTCATTGTTTTGCGAGTATTCAAATAGAACGGGATGTACCCTCCCCTTCAAAAAGCGAGAAAGTGTCGGGTGCAGACCATGCACCACAAGTGACGACGGCCTTCACAAAATGTTAATGTTTTCTGCCAATGAAATGATTAGCCTTGCAGTTGTATTCTATCGATTGTCACTAATTACAACTATCATTTACCAGAAATCAGCTATCACTATGAACAACTTCTAACCAGGGGGGGCGGAGGCAAGGGGCGGTATTCAATCCTTCCCCCAGGGGGATATATCCCCCTCCTCTGATTCAATCCTCTCAATCCTCTGGGGGGACAAAAAGGGTTGCGTCATAGGACCTAGCATACCTCTGTGTTTCTACCTGCCAGACAGTTAGAGCAGCGCTTCTACCTCCACCGATGAGCACTCTTTCCCCTGAGGGGTCGCGCTGCTCTAACTGTCTGGCAGGTAGAAACACAGAGGTATGCGAGGTCCTATGACGCAACCCTTTTTTGTCCCCCCAGAGGATTGAATCAGAGTAGGGGGATATATCCCCCTGGGGGAAGGATTGAATACCGCCCCAGATTTACTTGGAGGCCGTCGTCAGTTGTGGTGTTTGGTCTGCACCCGACACTTTCTCGCCTTTTGAACGGGAGGTTACGGCTATGGTATCTACTAGGATTATGTGTGCACACCATCATGTGTTTACTAAAAATGTACAAGTAATATGAGGACTTTCCAATTTCAAAGGACTCTCTGTGCAAAGCTGGAACCAAACCTACTTTATCCGCACAAACTATTCCACCATAGCCTTTCTCTTACCCCTTTTTTCAAAGGTTTTTTGGGTTCATTTTCTATGAAACCTTGTAACAGTGCGTTACAGCAATTCATTAGCTACTAACTTGACAGTCCGCCCATCACGAAAAGGATAGGATACGCATCGAACTATTGAGTCCAGGCCTTTCTGTCGATGCCCACATTCCGCATATCTTAAGAATCGACTAAGTTGAATATGAAGTGGGAGAGGGGTCATCCATTTTGGCGTGCTGCTCTTCGGCCTCTCAGCGGGGCGCTATCGTGTTAATACCAGTTCGGTGAGAGGCTCAGGGCTAGGCCTCTATTCTCGCTCCTCTCATACTAACGGGCTTCTGGGGCGTTTCTGCAGCACGGCGGGGCGCAATTTTTCAAGATGGCGCCAACCTTTCGTATATAAAAAGGTCCAATATTCTCATGGTCTAGATCTGTAGTGGCCGGGGTCAGACTCGATCCAGCGAATGCTAGCAAGGGCAGCAAGAGTACGCGCGTGCGCCGTGGTGTCAGACTGTGCGGCAAGCGGTTCGAACGATGCTACGCGTTCGACGAGCAAATGTGGGGAGGGACGAGAAGTCTCTACATTTCGCGACGTTAATCCTCGCCCCTTTCCTTCGAGCCAGTTGACCAGTCGTTTGAACCGGGTTCCGAATTAGCTTGACTTTCTCCATGGTCCTGCCGCGATGGTTGTAGCACAGGCGTTATAGACGGGTAAATGCCGTAGGATCAGCCTTGGAGAGATAAGAGACCGCGCGAAGAAATTTTGATCCGTGACACAAATGGTTCACAAGGCTTCTGTCAACCAGGGGGTGAGAGTGTAGAAGGAAAAGCAGACGTTCTTTGTGGTAGTGGGACTAAGCCTTTTGAAGGAGGTAAAGAAAGCGGAGATTCTGTAATAGTGCGCTTGTGTGAGAGCTCCCAGACAGCACAACAAAACGCTGAATTGCCTAGCCTCACGGTTGACAGATGTCCGGACTCCGGAGACTTACATAACCGGCCTCCTGCGGCCGCTTGTGATGTTGTGCCAGCTCGCGCAGCATTTATTTGCGACTTTCTGTCGCCTCGGTTTTTTGAAAAATAAGGTCCAGCTTTTAACTTAAATCTGAAGGCATAGAGTTAGCGCTAGTCTGCGCGAGATTACAGCATTCTGTTTGTTAGTCACCGCCGAGCCGGAAGCGACAACACATATAAGTGACAGGTGGACGTTTGCACAGGGCGACAAATCGCTCTCGATCGGTAAATACCCTCCTAAGAGTGAATAACAGTTCTAGGATGGGGTTTGAGTAAAAACGAAAACGAGAGCAGAATGAAGCACGACTTTTGTCTACCCCATTCGTTGATACCCGCCGTCAATCTCACCATCTTCTAACAGACCGCACGCTCAGCAGGATCCGGTTTTGTTAAATCTTTTGGGGTCTTTTAGGGTAAAAGTGAACTTCGCGTGAACTCCATTTTATAACAATAAAAAATTTATATATGTAACAGAGATGCACGATAAACTCATGAGAGGTACCCCCTGAGATTAAATATTAGCTCCAAATAAGCACATAGTATGAGAGTCCCTGTTGTCCTATACCTAATTTTTGCATAAATCCTCACCCACACGACGTGGGCTCCCGTTGTTTTTTTCGTTTTCTGTCAGTTAATGTTGGTGAGCTTACAGGAAATGTCTTCTTTTGTGATTTTCAATTTTTTTTTGGTTCTACGATGTTATTTCAGTACCTTTCACATGTGGTGGTGTGCTGACAGCGCAAGCTTTCGGACAGACGTTCTCCTCACCTCATTATCCAACCGAATACCCATTTGGGACCGAATGTGTTTGGACTATTCAGGCTCCAAAGTCGCAACTAATTACACTAAGTGTGAGTTCTTTACTCACAAAATAAGATGCAGAATAGTAACGAGTGGAACAGACCGGTGCAGAATGGTAGGGAGCAAATAGCCACAACGTTATGGCGACTTCGTCATGATTACGTACCGATTGACCTTGCCCACGAAAGGCAAAGTTGGCAATGATTAGTTTTTATGAGTGGGATTTGGAAATTAGGAAACTCCGTGGAAAAAACAACACAAAACTCAAAAAATCATTGTCGGCTCCAAATTCATTGCGTCAAACTGCATGAAAGTGTGATATTTAGATCGAGGATATATCACTTTCCACAGATGACGCTCTGTTGATCTACGACGGTTCATCACCGTCTTCCCCTGTACTAGCCAGGTTCGTCGAACTTCATTTTTTGTCTCTTTGTAACTTTTGTTGTTTTCCTTTGTGTATCTTTTTTACGGGACGAAGTCCAAAAAGAATAAAGGGTAAAGCATTCGACATTAATTCCCTTCTTAAGATTTTTGCGCCACGCATTCCACTTCCTTGTAGAATTCTGAACGCGATTTGAGTAGATTTGCTTGGTCCAGCCGTGTACCAGTTTAGAGCTTTTTTCCTCCCAGGAAAGTCGGGTACCACTAGTCTACCCTGAAGGGAGAAGATTTGCTCGGATTGTACGGCTACGACCCACGATTTGATCCCCGCCCCATGTGCCATGGCAATGCACAACCCTTGCCTGGCATCACTCCTCCCAAGGAAACCAAAGCATGATATGAGTTAAATTTGCAAGTCACGAGGAAAGGTCTCGAACAGTTTTTCCTACACGCTGACAGACGGATATTGAGTCACTTCCCAACACTTTCTTACCACCGAGACAATGATGCGAGCCGTCCCTCCTCAATGCATTTAATTGAGTCTAATGACAGTCTGTGAACTAATATATCACACAGTTAATTTCGCTTTTCCGTGTAATATTCTCTTCTACTATATTGAAACGATACGTTACGATTGTGCATTCTAGGCTTTCTGGCAACACCACCATCAATGAATATTTGGTGACTACACAAAACAATGTGTTCGTCTATTTTCCTGTCGAGCTCTCAAGGAAAAGGGGACGTGGTTTCTCATCGGATATAAACGCGGTATGGTCACAATAATGGTCACTTACAAGATTCTTTCCAAGTCAAATTGAAACTGAAGCGTGGGATCTGATGGAAACGACGGTGTTGTTGTAGAAAAGAAGTAACAGATTCTTTCAATTCTTCGCCCTCTCAGTTCTGCACTGGTCCGTTTCTCCGCTTTCTATGTTCACTTTTCCATGGATGCCCAAAGTTTATCAACCTATAGAGTATTAAAGGATATAAAGAAGTATCGACTCTCCAAATTGTACCTATTTCGAAATTCTTTCATGCAAATAATATGCGACTTTAAAGGTTGTGACGTCACTTTGCGCCAACCATGGGGAACGTTGCTGTCACCAGGAAGCACAAGAGTACCGTATCCTCCTGGTGTGCAATGTACATATACTGTGGAGCTTCCGGATGGCTACTCTGATCAGGCGCTCAGTGTTCATTTCAACCGATTCGATATTGCTCCAGATGACTCCATTAAAGGTTGAGCGATGTCTTTGAGACTTGCTAAGCACCCGACTTTTCAAAACAATTGTGAGTTACAACTTTTCCCCGAAGTTCTTAACCCATTGCGGACCGCGTGCTGCACCATGTGCAGCACGCCACCACTCAGAAACGATAGTAATCTTCGATTTTTTCAACATTTTGCTAAGTTACAAAATCAGCAGTTTACTTTTTCAGACACAGGATATATCACATATTTGCGTACTGGTTAAATTTTTGATAGATTATTGGCCACTGATAAAGAGATGACAAAAACCTACGGAGGTGCAATTATAACGGCGGTCCGCAATGGGTTAAAGTGGAAGAATCAATTTCGCCAAGGTTCCACTGCCCGTCCGTTTCCAAGGTCCTGCTTCGCAGTGAAGTGTAGCAAATTCACGAAATAGTTAATAATAATTCCTCCCAGTGGCTAGTGCAGCTGCTTCTACACTTGGTGATGAAATAGGTATAAACGGCGAGACGGTCGAATGTTAACTGAAACCTTTAAACCGTCATGCATAAGTAGTTATCTCACAGTCCACACAGCAATAACCGCGAAGAAAAGGGCGAGCTTTTAATGTGAAGGTCGACTTTTCAACAAACAGTTCTGTTGATGAAGCTAGGAGAAACCTTTACCAGTTTCCTTTTCTTCTTTCCACTTCTTTTCTTATGTAGCTATAGCTATTGTTTAGATTTATGAAGGATCCATCAGAGGCAAAGCTCTTCATGAAGGAGCAGGGTTCAATAATGATCATCGTCCACCCACTCAGTTGGTCTCAAGGCTCAGTAAAGCACAGATCGTGATGCAGAGCAACGCTGTCCGACAGGCGATGGGTTTCAACTTGACATATTCTCTAAGTATGTCTTTAGTTTCTACAATGATTTGACGCCTTCTTGGATTAAAAAGTGGGAAATTCGTGGGGCTCTCAATTTCGCTTCTCTTGGTTTCTGTTTTTCTCTATACGATAGAAGGAATGCTGGCGTAAGCCTCTGTACTCTTTATTTTGTCCATTGTGGAAAACCTGTTCAACTAGCATACTATGTTCCGCTCTGTCCTGTTTCAAACAGCGTACATGTTTTGCTCTTTCCATGGCTTCAACTGATGCTTCCACCACTTCTTTTATGAGCAGCCCACAAATTTCTTGATATCATTCTCCTATTTCTGGTGTTTCCTAAGCTCATTTCATGCCACAAATCGTACACGATCCAATAGACGCGATATTTTCTTTTTTATTCCGTATATTTTATTTGTTTTTTATTTAAAATTATTTTAGATTGTCCTGCACTGAAAACTCCCCCACTGGTGTCACTGTCAACGAAGTCCACCACCTATGAAACTAAAGTGAGCTGATACGTTTTGTTCATTCAGTTTTTATTATTTCGCAATTTATATTCCTTCTTCTGAATGTAAGAGCTGCTCCTAATTGCAGAAGTTCACACTTGTGCTATTATTCTGCAAGATATTCAGATAATGTTAATTTCAACTAAAAATGCTTTTTTCATCACCCGACAATTTCGATAAATCTACTCATTTCACCCGATGAATCGGTTCTTTCTGTCTCTGTACATCACAAATTGTTTAGGTCCTAGCTTTAATCCGTTTTTTATGAAATGAATAAAATGAAAAATAGAAATAAATAAAAGTAACATCCTTAACCCGAAGTGATAGTGAATTCCTTAGGTCGTTGTTTCGTGCCCTCCTGGTTTTGAGTTCACTTCTGGTCGAGGACGAGCATTCGATGTGCACTGTCAGCTGGGAGGCAAGTGGACGGAAAACGCTCTTCCAAATTGTCAACGTGAGTATGCTAATTTCTTCATTCATGGGCAGCACTATTTATACTTTTACTGGAATTCGGGTCAAAATCTCGAGGAACTTTCTCCACGGAGATGGCTTAACCTCCTGAGCGCAATTCATATCTATTTGGCATGAAAACAAAAGTTATCCACTACGCAGGTGCTGGCGCTGGAACAGCTACCAGTAACACTTACAGAATCGCTTAAAACTCCATATTGTGAGCAGTACGCTAAAAGCAATTATCGCAGTAACTTTAGCTGTGATTGTCGTGTTCTCATTTTTTTTTACAAGAACCACTGCATCTGTAATTGCGTCCTCAAAGTATCGGATGGGCTGGCGCCATCGATTCTTGCCCCAAGCGTATTCAAATGTGGTATTCGTAGAGATCAGAATAGTCCAAAAAATAGAGTTAAGCGCAAGTTCACTATTTACTGTGGACAAATCTATCGAAAATTCAAGCTCTGTTTGAAAAAAAAATGAAGCAGGGAAAGGTAAATGATGCCGGTGTATTTGTAAAATCACGTTATTAATCTTAACAAGGCCGTCATGAAAAGTGAAGCAATATTTCCAGCTGTTTATTGCTCGGCAGTGCCGCAGATTGCGAACGGCTTCGCAGAGTCGGCGACAAACGTTTCTTTTGGTGGTATTGCCAAGTACTCATGCTACAAAGGGTTCTCGTTTACATCTGGTAACGCTATAGAAGAAATCCATTGTGGTATAGATGGTAAATGGACGCCGGCGCCTCGATGTAGAGGTCCGTTCTTTATTTGTCTATTTCTTTGTGGTTTTTTTTTACCTTTTTTCTTAGCATATGAATGGATGTAATTGTATGGCTGAAAGTCCGGTTTTTTTTTCGCAGAAACAATAGCCGCCTTTAACAGACCGGACTCTGCTGTCTGAAGTCGATTTGCGAAATATCAGTTCCACCAAAAGGTTATTTGAGTAGCCGCGCGAATTGTGTTTTTCCGATGTTTTGGGAAATGTTATTATAATTGTTCACATGCGCTAGGTTACGAAATGTCATGTCGTGCCAAGCCTCAGTTTCGATCTGAAAAAGATCTGAGGGGAATAAAATCGCAGTCATCCACGGGCACTGTGTTTGAACATTTCTTGAGGCCGCTGCCGTTTGAGGGTTGTAACAAGTGAGCGTGGTTCCGAGACGACAGAACAAGGGCACCGCACAGGCACCAAGTGTAGTCCGATGTGGTCTAGTGGTTAGGATTTGCGGCTCTCACACCCGCAAGGCCCGGGTTCGATTCCCGGCATCGGTAGATAAGTTTTGCTTCCATTTTAAGAAGGATCCAGTAAAGAATGCGGCTTCTGGTTGCAACGTTACTCGAGTAGCAGCGTTCGTTTTGTGGGGGTCTTGGTTCTTCCAAATGCCAGAATTTCGATGAGCTTACCACATGCAAGTAGGCTCAGAGCCAACAATTCTTTCCGAGTTGTTCAGCGCCTGTTTAGTTTCTAATTTGTATTACTCTGTCAGCGGCTTTTTTTTGTTGAAGCTTACAATAGGAATGGAATCCGAAATCGGTATCAGTTCTTATGCTTATTGTGTCATTCCGGGAGAACATTTCTGCGTTCGTCCTGTCTCGCACACCACCATAACTTAGCACTCATGTGGTAATAGCTGTTGATCCATATACAGTCCAACGAAATATGAGAATACTTTTGATAGCTTGAAGGGAGAACGTTTTTATAATCAATTCAGCTGCAATGTGTCCTGCTCTGCTGCCGTTCGCCAATGGAGACCGTCGGCTGGAATTTGGTGACGGAACCGGTTACGGGACAGTGTTTCGTTTTGAGTGCCGCCCTGGATACCGACGTGAAGGTGCTGCCACACTGCTGTGTAAAACTGATGGCCAATGGTCGTTTGAGCAACCAAAATGCATCAGTGAGTTTTGCTTCAGCTGTTTTTGTTGTTTGGTCATGTATCTGGGTGAAAGCTCACCTGCTCTAACTAGTTTAAAAAGAAACGGCATTAGGGACTTTTTTCGAATGGTTCCTTGTGCAAGGAATGTAGTTGAGAAATCCACTAGGTCTAATATCAAAATCGCCTTCCACAGAGTTTTTCAAGGCCCTTAGTAAAGAATTCTCCATAATCTTTCAGAACTGACATGCTCCTCGTTGCCGAAAATCGCCAATGGACGCTTGAGCTTGCCGCAGCCTTTCCAGTTCGGCGATGCTGCACGTGTTCATTGTGATGCGGGATTCCGAGCCGATGGCCCAGAAGAGGTAGCTGAAATCATTATCTTCCTTTCTCTCTTCAGAATAAGCATATCGTCGGTTACCATTGGTTTATGATTTAGGTTAAATGCTTAGCCAATCAGTCGTTATCAACTGTACCTTCATGTCGTGATGTGAACGAATGCGCCGAAGGCTTGGCTCAGTGTCAAGAAAGCATCGACGAAGTGTGTGAATCTACCCGGAGGATATACGTGCCAGTGTTTGAGTGGTTTTCAACCTCAGTTAGGTACGCAGGCTATATCATTTTGATCATACGCTTTCATTTCTGATTTTTTCGAGATATTCAGCTTGCCCAACACCATCGGCCTTGGTTGCTTCATCGCTAATTACTTCATCTGAATCTGTGACACCCACGACATTATCGTCAGCTGGTTGGTGCGCAGCGAAGTCGGATAAACAACAATCTATCACCTTACACTTTACTGTCCCTAAAGTTATTGAGAAGATAAGGTAAGCTAATTAAAGGCCTAGTTCTCAGCATGCATTTCATTTATTTCTTGACGTTACAGGTTTGACAAAATGGCTGAGGGCGAAGTCACTTCAATTCGAATTCGCTACCACGAAGAAGAAGGACGACCGCTACGCGAATTAGCGGTCGATGGAAAGGATGTTTGTAACTTCAATTTTTGTTTTTTCCAGTGTAACAGCTTTTAGCTCCATAGAAGCTTGTGTAATCTATGCCATTTTGGTGGAGATGTCGCCGAACATTCCTATTGAACTCTTTCAGGAATTTATCGTGAACAGCGGCTCGTCTTCGGGCGGATTTTTCGATTTCCCTTATTCCATAGAATCTCGAATAGTGGAGATTTCCATAGCATCGTTTAAGTCTGCAGCATGCTTGAAAGTGAGTGCTACAGTATTTCGATTGTACTGAGTATTAATTGACAGCTAATGTTGGCATTTCAAGGAGGCGACCACGGCTCGCAGCATTAACTTTACATCGAAAACATCCATTGAGGATTCGTATATAGCAAATTATTTACGGGTAGCATTCGCTACGGAGTAAACACACCATTACGCGAAATGTTGCGAAAAGGGATGAGATTTTGGTGCTGTTCGTGAGGGAAAAATCAGTTTTAACACCTTTCAGATCAGCAAAATTTTCTCCTTGATAATCATCACTTTCGTTCCTATTTTAGTGGTTTGATTGGGGAGTTGACGCAATTAGCGCTCTCAGACCAAATGATCCCATGTAGCACTTTGAACTACAAACTGTAGTGAAAACATTTGGAATTTCGAGATGGAAAAAAATCCAGTGAAATTTTTACATGTAT
>MU870603.1:1790-28336 GCA_036418205.1 Ostertagia ostertagi | reverse complement strand
AAAGTGCCTCAAATGAAAAAATTATGAAAGCGTCTAGCATGATTAAGGTTTTTGTATCCGGGGCCTTTATATAACCATGCTAATATTTGGCCATGCTGTTTGTGATGATTGAATATCGAAATGCTATCAAGAATTGAGGTAGCGATTAGAAATGCTGCTGTTTTCTAAATGACGGCGCTCATAGCAACGAAAACAAAAATGCTTTCAGTAGTTTGACACTCTGAAATTCGAAAACTAACGCGTCTCCCATATCGTCTTTATTATTATTAATTTGTTTTTATGCTTTGGTTTATTATTAAACTTAAGCAATGTAATAGCAATTGCCCCGCCTACCCCACACGGTCCGGGAAACGTTTTTGGATTGTACGCATCTCATAACCGAGCTTCCGAAGTTGATTATTTGGTGCGAGACTTGTATGGGAGGATAAAAACACTGACTTGTACATCGGCTGGCCCCCGCAAGTCATTGTATAGGCCACGTCGCATTCAAATGCCACTACGAATGTACAAATGGAAGTAGAATGCGTGCCGCATCCCAAAAAGGATCGTGAATGTTAATGTCTAATGCTTTTCCCTTCACGATTTCTGTTTCCTTGTAGTCTTGTTTTGTGCTTATACGTCCTCTTGGGTTTCCAGAGCAGTTTTCCTCATATTGAAGGGGTACACGCTTGGGAAATAATAAGATATAATAACAATAAGAAGTTGTCAAAAATGAAATCAATTTTGGAGTATATTCATGGAAGGAGAGTGGATTCACAGGGTGTCGACGAGCTCTCATTGCCAAGATGCGATGAATACGGGTAACGTCATAGGCTTTTATAGGCAATACGGGAGGGTTTGTGGTTCGACTCCGCAGTGTGGGCACTTTTGATTTACTTCGGCAAGTTAATGCCAACTGGTACCTGTTTCAAAATAGAAATCATGACAGCCAGCCAAGCCAACCTTGGCTTGGCTACTCTTTCCTTGCAAAAAATGTCCCGGTTTTTGTCACGGTTTCTTTCCAGAAACACTGCCATTTTCACTTTCCGCTTGAGAGCGAACTTGGAAGTTCTTCACTACTTACCAAGCACTATCCAGTAGGAGATTAAGTTCGAAAGAAGACTCTAATTCCGAGCACGGCTTGATGAAATTGGTGTTATTTTCATAATTCCGCATTAATCTTGATCAAAAAGCAAAGAGGAGCTTTCAGAGCCCTTTTCAGCTTTATTTCCTACGGCATGCAAGAAGAATACATGCTGGAATGCTGAAGCTCTGGAGGCGATGAGATTTTGATGCCCCTTAGGCTATGGAGCTCAAACGGCATGGGCACTTTTTGGCCTCCTTTCTCCCTCAACCTTATGAATATACCTTATTCTTGAGCACTTTTTATAGCCCTACCATCTTTACTATACCACACCATAATGTTCGTTTCGAACAACACGACTATTAAGACTTTCAAAACATTGATGGGTTGAATGTTGCGTGTGGAGAGCTTCGATCGTATACGGTTGTTATGACTGTCCATATTTATTAGGTTGTCCCATAATTAGTGAATCACTTTACATTTATTGTTATTAAAAATCCAAGAAAAATGGTGAAGGCGTGAAACATGTTTTGCGAAGTAGCATCCACATTATCCTACCTGAGCGATTACTCGGCCCATGTACATGCTGCCTTCCGTGGCTGATACTTCAATTTTTCTGGAACCTATTTTTGAGCTCCCCTCTTAATCACTTCTGATTAGGATCTTTCAAACGCCCAACAACATAGAGAATCAACCAGCGGATAGGCGAGGGCACGCTCCCTCAATCCGCGGTCTACTTGTAATTCACTCTATCGAGAGGTTGGCTTTTTGAGTTGAAGATGACCCACACTCCAACTACCCCTCAAGTGGCAATCTCACTGCTGTACCCAGCGCCACTGAGGGTGGATCTGGACAAACTTGTCACGCCATTTGCTGGAGCATGTCCGGCTTATTAAACTGATGGAATGTAGACATCTACGTAGAGTTGTAAAGATTTTAAAATATTTAGTTTGTATCTTGTATGCTGTGAGCCCGAAACAGCTCCACACACGATCTGACATCATCATGTTCCTTCTGATCTCTCTTAGTTCCTTACAGTGATCATCCGGCATATGCATCATGGTTCTGGACTGGGTGGAGTGTTCTAGCAAATCTCAAACAAGCAGCAGCTTAGCATGAAGGGTTCGGGAGTTCTGACAGCAAAAACCGAACCCCCTTTGAGTCCGACTCTTCCGAGATATTGTATGAGCACGAGAGTGACCTTACGCTGGGAACCGCCGCCCACTAATACTAGAGTCACCGAAGAAGATCAGCATCTATAGCGCAATGGCGACGCGTTCAATATGAAAGTAAAGCAAGACAAAGTCTGCTTTTCCTGAGGTCGTCCGACCCCACCTTGCGG
This sequence comes from Ostertagia ostertagi, assembly GCA_036418205.1. NCBI lineage: Eukaryota > Metazoa > Nematoda > Chromadorea > Rhabditida > Trichostrongylidae > Ostertagia > Ostertagia ostertagi. The sequence goes on along the minus strand of MU870603.1, from coordinate 25,931 downwards.
AGAATATTCATAAAAAATTGGAGACTTCCGGGCTAGCACTTCTTTCACCTCCTATATGTGGCCCTATCCTCGTGTCAACAAAAGACAACTCAGTCTGACCTCTAGCGCTCTTCTCCAGGAAGAAACTTTACGCTAAGTGACATGACCTCAAACTCGACTTCCGATCTTTCTTCGATCAATAGCTCCTGGAATTTCTAGAGATAAGACAGCGACTAAATTTCCTTGTATAGGCAATACATTGTAGATGACAGAGATGTATGTTTGGATGAGCAAAGACTCCACATAAAAAAGAAAAAAATTTGAATTCAAAAATACCCAAAGTGATTCACTAATTATGGGACAACCTAAATGTTATCGGAAGTGATAATGAGGTGCTGCTTTACTATACCTGCTACGTCAGTGGGAATGCTGGCTCCTGGCCCAGTCAAGCTAATCCTTCTTCTGAGGTCGGTTAATTAAACCAGAACTGTCTGGCAAGATAAAAACACGTCGGCTGCCCCTGCCCATTGCTGTATAGGCCAAGTCGCATTTAAAATGCCAATGATGCATTCCAAAAAGGGAGTGATCAGCCAATCAGGGTACGTTTTATTCAAACGTCTATCTAATGGAAACCATGAAGAATGCATGGTCGGGCCAGTGTCTTTCATATTTCCGAGAATAACAGAAGTGAAGTTCTACCCCCCCCAACTCACTACTATCATATTAATTGATTTTGGCTAGGGCGGAAGTGGTGGCAGTGCTAAGTGCCGCCTTACCACGGAAGCGTCCACGGATCGAATCCTGATACGCGTGCTACTTCCGGGCCTAACAACACTTTCCATACTCTCCCGGGGATTCAGTGTAAGTGGTACCTGTACCTGTCTGGGGTGTAAAACCACAACCACTGACTTGTACATCGGCTGGCCCCCAGCAAGTCATTGTATAGGCTACACCACATTGCAATCAAACGCCATGCGAATGTACAAATGGAAGTAGAATGCGTGCCGCATCCCAAAAAGGGATTGATCAACGGCAAATGCTTTATCCTTTATCCTTTATTCCTTGAGTTGAACAGTTTACTTTAATTGCTTTGAAAAAGCTATGCAAGTCGATGCAGCTGCCTGCATTCGAGGATCTTTATGTAATCGTGCTTCTGCATTGCATTCTATATGATCCTGCTTCCCGAAGTGATAGAATATTAAAATGTCATCGAGAAGAAATCTGTCGATCGAAAGCGCTGCTTCTAAAAAACGCTGTTAATAGCACTCTATTGCGGGGGTCAGAAATGCTTGTAGTAGGTTGCTGCTTTCAACTTTTTTTTAAAAGAGTCCGTCCGTATTTTTTATGATATTCGGCTTCTTCTCTCCTTCGAATGTTTCTTTTTGCTGCGCCATCAAACCTGAAGAAGTGAGGAGAAGGAGGAGGAGGAGAGGAGGACTAAGAAAATGTTTGGATACCACAAGTTCGTCACAACTAGTGCATCAATGATTGAAATACCGGAGGCACGATCAACGTCCATCGCAACAAGTTAAACAAGAGCCGTGTAAATGGTAGAGGGATCCTCGGCAAAACTTCCACCACAACCACGTGGCGAAAGCGATTCAATAGGAACTCCAAACGCGGATTGACATAGTCTGTGCTGGTCACTGGTTACTACAGTGCATGAACGCATTAAATGCTACCCTTCCGCTTTTTCTTTCTCTGGAGAATATAATTTTGTGACTTTGAATGCCAATAGCCAATTACATTTGTATTGAAATCACTGTATAGCGACTTATTAAACTGTGAAGCTGAATTTATGCTGAAAAGTTATCTCATTGGAATGAAGAGTAGAGGTGGTCAGTGGAGCAAGGATGAAGAAGAAACCGTTTGAAACGGCCTCGAAACCGAAAAACGGGACCCCTTCCTTGCCCGTTTGGTTTAGCATTGATGCACTTCATCGCTGTGCCCTCTTCAACACGACGCTCTCTCTGCGATCTAATCATTCGCCAGCGTATAGACCTGCGGCGAGTGATTCTCTCGGCTCGTATAGGTACCCCCCCTAACCGGCAAGAGTGACGGCCATGCTAGTTGTCGAACGGGGTCAAATCTTTCCCTACCCACGGCGCGTCGGTTAGCATCCTCAGTAGGTCCGCCTGTCTCCCAACTATGCAATTTCCCCATCTTTGACTTTCGTTCTTATCTTTAATTCAGTGCCTTCAGAAAAAAAAATTCTGGAGGGTTGAACCTCTGAAGGAACCTGTCAGAGTCACGAACAGCCACATCATGCCCATCCATCGGTACGAAACCAATCTAGACAGTACATTTGCCACTTTATCTACCATTGTCTGTTCTAGCTACGCTACATCATTTTTCCAGGACAAGTCCCCTTTACTAACCATTTCTATTTAGTATTATTGGTAATCGGTCTGATATCCAAGGATGGTTTTTCCGCTAACTTTACTATTGAAGGCACTGTCCGTGATTGGATAAATTTCTCCATCCTCGAAGAAGCGGCCAGCCATCGTTGTGCCCTCTCAACACTACGCTCTCTGCTATCTAATCACTCCACGTATAGACCTGCGGCGAGTGATTAGATAGTCGGTGGGCGTACCCCGCCAACCGCGCCAAGAGTGAGCCATGCTAGATCGCCGAGGTCAAATCTTTCGCTGCCAATTGCGCGTCGGTCAGCACCCTCAGGAGGTCCGCCTGTCTCCCAGTTATACAATTTTCATCTCATTCTTATCGTGAATTCCTCCTTTAATTCTATCCTCAGAAGAAAATTCTGAAGGGATGAACCTCTAGATTACCTGGCAGAGATCACGAGGAGCACATACATACATTGGTCCACAAAACAATCCTAGACAGTACATTGCATCTTTCTAATAATTGCTACTCTACTACGCTCACTGTTTTTCCAGGACGAGTCATCTTTACTATCCTCATTCTTTTGAGTCTTTTTTGATCAGTCTGATCCGTGGTTCAGGCTGCTTCCGCATGAAGGCACTGTTCGTGATTAGATCAATTCTCCCCTTGAAGTAATTCTCGGTGAGGAGCATAGCTCTTAAACACAGAAGTTGTGCACTGCTGTGATGATAAGGGCGCTAAAGCCTTGCCTTCACCTATGCAGCTGCTGCCATTTTTGCTTGTTCGCAGCACACACGCTGTCTGCGCCCTCTCGTGCGAGGTGTTCTCTCGCGTGTTCCCTCTCCTCGCTGCGCTGTGTCTCTCCGCTGCAACGCGGTCAGAAAGAAGATGGCCTATAATTTTATTGTTCTCTGAGTTTTTTTTTACTTTTCCCTTCAATGATGGCCCTCTTCGCACCTCTCGCTTCGTTTTTAAGCAGAGCAACACATCAGTTCTTTCACGAACCGTGCCTTTCAGCATCACTATCCTGGCTGCTATAACTACTTTTGAATCTTCACTGATCTAATCTTCGTCCCATTGATTCTTCACTCAAATTTCCATTGAAGTGACTCGCGATTTCCCGTGTTAACATCTCACACGCAAAACATCAATATCGATTGTTTTTCGGTGACGGAGCTTGTAAGACGGCAAAACATGCGCATTTATGCATCGCATGAACGGATGTGAAGCACGCTACACTGAGCCTAATTCATTTTGATGTCAGTACGAATGAGACGGTGAGTGCTTGGTGATATCGTAATTAAAACCCGTAGAAGAGGGGTTCTTGCAGCGGACGGCTGGTTCTGTTACTGTAGCCTGACAGTGCCTTTTGAAAGAGCATATTGTACCAGCAAGGTTATACTGATTATTAATTAAGGAATTCAGGTTCATCCAAGCATTCATTGAGGATTTCTTGAATTCATTTTCAAGAATACACGTTTTTTTCTCTAAATTGCGAATTATTTTAATTTTTTCGAATTCACGAGAATTTTCGGTTCCTCCGTAGTGTTTAACTAGCCAGCTTATCAGCCGACATGTATAAGATAGTGAAGTGATAGGCGTCCATCCAGCAATTCGAATTGGATTGCGCCATTTACTCTGATTTCACTCAGTATCGTGGAAGCATTGAAAGGTGTACTATTGGGGTATTTAAATAGCCTTGTCGCGCTCCCATATATCTCCAGCTGGTTTGGGTAACCACACTTCTTAAAGCGTCTCCGAAGCAAGTAGAAGGCTGTCAACTCATCCGAGCGTGAGGTTTAAAAGCGCTTCACCTAATTGCCTGGACGTTTCCTCGCGGTCTGTACCACGGTCGCATCTGGGTTTCCTTCAAGTGACGCCTTTGAAGTCGAAGACAGTCCTCTGCCTGCAAGGCTCAGATATTCATGAGGTGATGTACTAAAGGGGTCCATTCACTTAGGGGCATCATGATGCAGTTTTCCAGAAAGCTAGGGTAACTCCGAGCCAGGGGGAGTGCAGGGGTGGGGTGAGGGCAGTCACTTGACATGCGTGAAAAGCTGGAATGTTCGAGTTCACACTAGTTCGCCGAGAACTGCATCATGATGCCCCCTTTACTGGAATAGGCCCCTCTAAACTAACTATAAACGAGCACGCTTCCGGCTTCAGGGCAACACAAATTTCATGGACCCCCGCCGTTCCATTATTTCTCACTCTTTTGTTAAAAGTTCATGTGGAACACGTGCACCTGCACAATCGTGCATGTTCAAATGTGCCATAGAATCCTTTTAGGTTTATATTATAGTTAATAGTCCGCCAGAGATATAAGACGTCCTCCCAATCACAGGACCAAAGAGGGGGAGAAGAATCGCCGACCGCTATTTCAGAGCCTTGTATGGGAGCTGTGCGCACAAAAATGCGACACCCCTCACTGAATAACCGGGTAACCCTACATATTGGCCTGCGGAAGGAGCTGACGATGAGATTCGAACCATGACCGATATCTTACTTACTGCTTGCTGATCTGAATCATTACCTTCCTTCACAAATGCGCAACCAGGAGAATACCGGCCCAGGAGATGGCAGTGGCTCTCGTAGGCGAAAGCCGAATGGCAGACGTCCGATGTGCCTAACCACAGTGTTCCCTTCCACCTTTAATGTTGCCAATGTTTTCACAGCTGCAAGTATAAAAACATTCCCTCAAGCGTTATCATTACGCAATAATACGATCGATGACTTTCTAAAAACATCTGTTATCGTGGTTTGCTTTCGTCACGATGTTTTCATGGCGATGGGATGCAGACGGTGCTCTCGCTCGTCGTTTTACTGACTTCGGTTTTGTGTTTCGGCTTTTCATTTTTCTTGTGTCTTACATCTATTAAGAACCAAGGCAAACAAAGGGCACCATTGCCGCTGCTGTTTGTTTGACAAATGACCTTGCAAAGCTCCAGCGTTGATGGGTTGTTCTACAATGCGCCATGCATCAGGCCCGCCACTGAAGATCCTGGAATAATTCAACACTACACTCGCTATACGAGTGGTCATCCTCCTCAGCCTATCAAATATCCTTCTCCCGTGTTTGAATTCTTACTTATTATTTGCAATAATTAGCCTACAACTACAAACTACCTGACAAACCTGGCAAGAAATTCGATGGCTGAATTGGTTTCTAAACCAATATTTGCGATGCTGAAAAAATCGCGGCTCGGTTGAGAATAGATCTACAATGGGGAATAGTGAATCCTTAGCGAATTCCTTATAATCGCTATTTCCCATGCAGAACAAACTGGCGTCAATGACTTACATCCCGGGATCCTGCAATACGTCAGAGCTCAGTTTACACTGACGAGCGCGTTAAGGAACAAATGTATGGGCGCGATGTGGCTCGGGGCGCCAGCCCCTCGTAAAATAGCGTCGAATCACGGTAACTTTCAGTTTTTGACTGAGCTCGGAGGAGATGAGTGAATCCGTACTGCGTAAGCAATTTTCATTTGCTCCGGAATTCGTCTCTGCGCTAGGTTCAGTCCTAGTGGCCTTCCGAGAGACCGGCTCCCCGGAGGCACATTGCCCCGTGGAGCGTAATAAGGTTCCATATTGCATTGAATGCTACATGTTGAATGCTTAGCCATAGATAAGTGAAAAGATGGTATAGTCAAGGTTATTATGAGGAATGAAGTATTGTTTCCATAGTTTTTTTTTATGAAATTCTTTGCCATGTCGCTTATCTATGCCGTGGATCCGTTTGATCCTCCACTGCGCAGGACATTCTGCCAAATCTGTAGAATGCGCGTCTTCTCAATTCATACAGGGTGGGACAAAATTACTGGTGCACCTATATGATTTGGACTTTTCAATATTCCGATTGTAGACATAACCGTTCCATTCTCTCGTGATGCGCTAGATGAACAGCCTGCTAGTAGTGCCCAGTGATACATTTTGCAACTGCAACCGTCCAACTCCAACAGAGCGCCATGCAAACGCTTTTACGCTCGCAAGAGTCTTGTGACCAGTAACATCTTGGTCACAGCTGTACAATTATCCGAGACCATATCCACAAGCATAAGATTCATTGAAAGTCGTAAATGAATGCTTTTTGGCGATTTCTCTATTTTTCAAACATTATTTAAACAACGTTTCAAACTCGGTATTTGTTCCAAAGTATCTTTGGCGAGAGCCTGGGTGAATCGCAGAGGGCTCTGGATCAGACCACTGACAGGGAGTTAACTAGGAACAGTGCGCCGAGCAGTTCCCCATCTTCATCATTTCGACGAATGGCGCTCCGATTCTCCGTATCAGACCGATTAACCTAAAGTATGGGCCGCTTTGGAGAAAAAATCTGCCGAAATACCCGGATTCTTACATTCTGTGACAGTACCCGAATTCTTACCCATTCGCGGCGCTTTCGAAATCCGGGGGAAGTGATCGAGAACCTTGCGCGCGGCATTCTATGCGTGCGATAAAGTTCTGAAGAATGTTGTCAATCCAAGGCACCAGTTGAAGAAGCCCGTAACAGCTTTTGAATTGCATTTCCACAATATCATATCATTGGTTGAGAATGGATTGTGAAGGCTAACCTTGAAATAAGTCGGCGTGAAGTGGTGAACAGTGGCAAGTGGCACGCTTACCACGTGCGCTGGTCCGGAGGATCGGATCCTGGTCGTGAGTCGCCCGGGCCAACCAAGCCTTCCATCCCTCCAGTCGGGTAATTGGTACCAGACTTGTCTGGGAGGATAAAAACACTGACTTGTACATCGGCTGGCCCCCGCAAGTCATTGTATAGGCCCATCATCGCATTCAAACGCCACTACGAATTGTACAAAATGGAAGTAATGCGTGCCGCATCTCAAAAAGGGATTGGAATCGAGGCAGATGGTTCACCCTTTTTTATTTAGTCTCGAAGTGAGACACAAATATTGATGCACCAGTAATTTTACCCCACCCTGTTCAAAATCAAAAACATAGTCGGCCAGATCCAAGTTCACATCAATATTTTTACCGTCAAAGGCAACCAGGCCGTCTCTTACAGGAGACCCATGCGCAGCACTTCAGTGGAAAGCATAAGGACCTGGGGACTGAAATCAGCTTTATTGTCACTTAGCTACAAGGTCCCATTTCGATCAAATTCAGTGGATGTAACAAATATAGTTCGTCAGTTGCCCCAAGATTGTATTCAAGACATGAGGCTTGAGTCTCGCCTGGCGCGACGTGTTTTGCTAATTCCACAGCGTTTTCTTGGAAACGAGAGCATTTCTAAGTAATCAAATGAAGTTTCGAAAGCTATTTCTGCCATTTCAGCTGCTGTTTTCTTTTTCTGTGCCTTTCTCGGTCCGCAAACCGTTGAAGGAATACGGGGCCTAAAGTCTTTCTACTATCTGCACCCCTTCGTTCGCATTTTGATCGAGTCTCTACACAGTTCAAGTGCTAGTTCGGAAGTTCAAAAAGATTTCATCGATTCCACTGCCACGATTCTCCACTCGACCAAACTACAATTGAAGTTGGGTTACCCAAGAACAGGCTTTCGAAAACTCATGCAACAACCATTTATTAGGTTATACAACTCTACTGTTCCTACCATAAATATCGTATGGGAGCAAGAACTGAGCGACTGAGTGGGCGAAGCGACCCTTTGGGAAGGGATTTTTCATCTCTTACTCAGATTTCTCAACAATCTTTCCCTAAGCACTCGGCTTATGTGTCCTGTGGGAAAACGCTCACCACTCCGTTCAACAGAAAGCTCTCCCACCAGTTTTTCTGAACATCCCTTTAAACCTGGCTTTCCAATAGGTTGCTTCTCGGTCCTCGTTCCTTGTTAAGACGTTGTAAGTAGGACCTCCTCTCGAGGGCCATTTTCTAGTCGAATTCATTCCTGTGGGTGTCTCTCTCCATCCACTTCGAGTACGAGCAATGAAAGCCTACTACTAATTCGATAATCATGACCACTGACACTAATCCATTCAGTGTCCTCTGCTCGTTCCCTCTTCTCTCAATAGTTATCGATCTACCTCTTCCAGTATTCTATGAGTTAGTACTGGGCAGGGTCGGTCCTATCGTTGTTACTTTCTGAAAAAATTTTACGACCCCCTCCCCCAAGGTGGATTTGATACGACCCCCTTTTCGACACCTCGACCACCATCATCGTCTCTATAGTACTTAATTCTGATACCACTCAACCTCACCAAACTCCGCCCACTTTTCCTCCAAAAATGCCGTCGAGCGGGGGGGTATATAGCTACTCTGAAACAGTAAAAATTCACCTAAACTCCCTAAATTTCCACCATTTTACTCTTACTTTTACTTACTTTTACCCGCTTTTACGCACTGAAACGGCGAATTTTTCTCCCGCGCGCTCCCAACTCCCAACCTATACGACCCCCCCCCCTCCTACAAACTCAACCAGGTACGACCCCCCCGTTGTTACTAGTAACAACGTAGGGTTGACCCTGGTACGGGTTGAATACCTAGTTAATTAGAATTACACCCACAGCACGCCTATTCCTAATTTCCGCAAAAGTACAGATCTGAAATACCTGGAGAAATCTAGGGCTCTAAGGTTGATGTGAGCAGCACCTCTTCCAGTTTTTCTCTATTTTCTGATATTTCCCGACTCAATTCTGAGTAATGAGATTTTCACACACCAGGAACTTGTGGTAATCCGATTTCTGACCTATTAGCTTGCAAAAAACGCTACACAACGTGTTCCTTTCCTTACTCATTCAATTTCGAAGAAAATTCATGGTTGAAGAAGAAGTTTGAATTTTTTCCAGTTACTCCACTATATTTTTTGCTAGCACCAAGCAATGCATGCTTGTTCACTCAGTATTTCATAGGTGACTACGAAAACTTCTGAAGCATGTCCCTGAGTTTTAGCCCCACGAGTTTCTTTAGAATACTACCAACCTACGGGGGAGGCAAAAAAAGAGTCACTTTGCCCATGCTTAAATCTTAGGAAACTTTCGTCGTGAAGGGGAAGCTGCTGTGAAAATTCTATGGCAAATCTCCTAGATCTCCCGCCAATAGGTCAAGAGCACGCCCTCCTTCACTGTATTCATCCGTCTCCAGGATATGACGGATCTGCCTGTCATCGTCAAGCTCAAGGACGCACTTTGATCACTCCCGTCTAAAGCTGCTGCTTAATTTCTTAGACCGGTTACTGGTGGATAACTTTCTGAAGCCTGTAGCGATGCCTATGCAAGGCCCCTTACGGCCAGGCTTTTAGTTATCGCCTTAATGGTCCACTATTTGTCGAGGACCTCGTTGGGCTTGAAATGTGCACCATGCTCCCTTGGAGAAATCTACAGAATCTCCGGTGTAGAAGGCCATTGCGACATTTTTTAATAGATTTAAGGTGCTCTTCAATTTTCACTCGAGATCATCTGGCTTGACTCTAGCAAAGTGAAATGTAGCCTCCTCTGAAGTGAAGGGAGAGATTCTTTTTTTTTTTGCCCCATCCACCAGTAGTTGGCGCCTTCATAGTTGCAGTGCTCCCAAACGCTTCTCTTCATTGCTTTTGGGACTTTCTTTCTGTGTTGTTTGAATTCAAATTACGCATGTGTAGTTGAATTTATGTGGTTTCCGTCTTCCGGAAAAAGAAAAAAATTAGGATGTCTGCGATTTTGAACTTCCCGCTAACGCTAGTTATAGTAGTTCAAATGCCACATCGTTATTTATTCCTTTATTTTTACTGATTTATTTTATGCGCATATCATGAACATGAAGTCTTTGGCGAAGCCGCAAAGCTAATCGCCGGTACGTGCGTCAGTCACCAACCCAATGCTATCGAAAAGATTGTAGGAAAATAATGGGGCAGAAGTAGTGCAGTGCTAAGTGGCGCTGCTTGCCACTCGCACAGTCCGGGAATCAAATCCTGGGCCGTACGCCGTTCAAGCCGACATGAACCTCCATCCAATTCGACCAACTGGTGCCAGACTTGTATGGGCCAGTGAGTGTATAAAAACACTGACTTGTAAAATGGCTAGCCCTCTCAAGTCAATGTATGGGCCAAATTCGCATTCTGAATGCCACTACGATTCTGAATCAAAGTAGAGGGCGTGGCGCAACCCGAAAGCTGATTCAGTGATGTCCTGCTTCTTTGTTGATCCATTCTCAATGCAATTTCCTTTATCTACCCTTGTGCAATGGCTTGGCCAGCCAGGCGTTAATTGCTGTTGATCCAATTATTGTTATTACTTATTATTGGCCACGGACCTGAGTTATGAGTTTCACTTTACTTTTACCTTGCCACAGGTGCCGTGCTGGCCCTGGTGGCAACATCAGCTATTCTTCTGGCTAAGTCAGTTAGAAGGGGGTGGACCATAACTTTGATCTCGACGGGTTTTTGAACGATGTGAAACCCCGCTCTACAGGTATCTTAAGTTTAGTCCTCTACAAAGCGTCGAGTGCTGCCCTCGTCAGCACTCTCTCGCCTAGATAGCGGTTTATAGCATAACGACCTTGTAAAGTTTTGCCATACGAAGAGTGGCTCATACCCTTCTTAACCCCTTGGATAGCTTTCAGTCCCCCTGTATCACTCTCCTACTTGGCAGTGTTAGAAGCTGCGCTAAACGTCGGCCTCTAACCGCATACCCTATAGCCTTTTTTGGCATAAAACATAGATAAACGTTCAAGTATCACGTGGCCGTAGGTCCCAAGCATGAGGTTGTGTTGTTTAGAGGTTTCTTGTAGTCTTAACGTCTCTGAAATCGGCTCGACGCGACGTTTGACCCTACCTGGAGAACCTTTCTATATAGTTTCCCCATAATTTGACCATCCAGGAAAACACGAATTGACAACAGGTGGCATGGGTTGCCTTTATGTGTTTCCGACGTCACCATAGGATCCCATGGAGACAATTCATCTACTCGGATGGAAACCGAATTTCTAAGTGATCGTGCCATATGTGTGTGGCAGGCCAGCTATCCTGCTTTTGCCGTTTATCCTCTGAGATTCGTATAACTTCGTATTTACATTAACATTCGATTAGCTTTTCGTCGCTGGCTAATTAATAAATGATGGCATTCCTTCAACAATCCGTTTTTATTCCTTTCGTCTTCTTCGAGGGCCTACACTCCATCATTTAAGCGGATCGATGCCGGTATTTGCCAGTTGGCATCAGTAATCTTTTTGGCAACCTTGCTTCCAATTCCTTTCCCATGCGCTCACTTTTGATATTGAACTATCCAACTCAAAACACTCTTTGGCTCTGATAGGAGCTAAAACCGAACCCTTACCTCAGTGGTCGGCTAGTTCCGAATTTTGCCAGCCGTGTTCTCCATGGAGTTCAATTCTGAAAAATTTCCTGAATGTGACCGCTTCGGCATCTTTTCATCTCCAGCAAAGGAGCCATTTCACAAAAAAGATGATTTATGCCAAAATTGGGAATAAAGACGGAACTGCCTGCCGGAGTCTCTTTGAAGCTCCCTCTTGGATTTATTTGAATTTTTTTACCGCCTCGGGAAGAGACTTGTCACACTGATGATTATGTTATAATTGGTTGTGTCCGCTGTTCATGTATATAGTCGTCAATTAAAGTTATTTTCTTCCCCAGTATCAGCTGTGGCGGAGGCTCAAGAGGGGCGTAGGTCTGTGTGGATCATGCGGATCTGCGGTGACGCTTTTCATCAATATTTGTAAATATGGCAAGAATTTTTTCTTTGTTAGGAAACATTTTTGGACGCTCAAGCCGTTGGGGATGAGGAATCAAGTGAGCGGAGCCACTTAGACAGCTAGGTTCTAAAGCTCAGGAGGGTGGGGCGTGGAAGGGCTTCTGGAAGAGAATGTTACAGTTTAGTCGTCTTTCTAGCGTTACTCCCTCTCTTGGGCTTAAGGCCTAGTGTCACCTGCTGCCTGAATTGATGGTTCTCCCCCCCCCTTAGGACACGAAGCGCCAATTTTTGTTTTGTTAAGCAAAATTTTGAGCATTTTTATCGCGTCTATTTTGTTCACCTTGTACCCTGTAGCTTTCCAAGGGGTACTTAGTCTATTGACTGGAAAGCTTCCAACGGTGACATCCCTTGAATGGGACATTGACGTCTTTCTGTGTGGCACTTAGCGCTCAAACGTCAGAAATTGCTGGTGCCCATCAAATATTTGTCATTTGCCCTAGTGAGCTCATTTACAGCTCATACTAGGCTTTTCATTTCGTTTCGAGAAGAGCAATTTTGGCACTTATTGATGCCTTTCCAGCGCCATTTTCAAGTGTTCTCATGTGCCATCACAAGGTACGAATATGCGCGCTTGTGGTTCGTGATGGTCTCAGTCAATTTCTTAATTCCACCCAATTTCCATGAAATTGCGCTAAAATGGCGCAAAAAGTGAGACGGTGAAATATAGTCAATTCATTCATTTTCTTGTTCCAGATCGGATGCGAGGCAAATGCATTGCGTCTCATCGCGACGGAATCAGTGGAAGAACAGGCCATGGGCCAGCACTGCGTCATCCTACAGTGAATGGTGAGTTAATTCCTCGTCGTTGAGTATTCGAGGCGGAAAAAAGCGCTGTGCGAGGCGCGAGGCGAGTTGCCGAATCGAAACGTTGTTTCAGCGGTGCTGTGGGAGGTGCAGCTCCCGTTGTGGGTCTGAGGTGGTTTTCAGGGTTTCAGTGGCCATCTGTGGTCGATTCGTGGGTGTGAGAGGGTGCGAGAAAGAGTGTGGGGATGATTTTGGTATTCATACCTTTGCATTTTTTGTTAACCCATTTGGACGTCGTTTCATAAAGCCATTCGTCTTGGCGTCCCATTACTTTTAGTGCCGCTCAAGGAACGACGAGATTCACAAGTGCTCCGGTTGAGCAAAGTTCGCTCTCAAACGACTGCATGCATATCATAACAAATCACTTTGAATTTTAATCGATTTTTATCGATCGTTTTTTTTCGTTTTCTCTTTTCTTCTTTATTACCGTTTTTGCTTCGACAAGCAGATGTCGGTAGCTTTTCATTGTTGCAGAGACTTCCTTGATTTCAAACAAGGATCCAGCCCTGCTTTTTTTCTTATTATTTACTTTTCTCCTTGATAATTACCAATCAATGCTCTAAGAAAGTGCACATATCAGTACTATTTTTACTTAAAAATTCAAGCATTCCGCTACTAAAGTGCAAGCTAACGAATAGGTGTGTAGGCTAGAGAAGGTATTGTGTCATCAGTGAGGCGGAACGTGGTAGCCCGAAATCCTGCCATCTGCACCTCCGGCATCTGCGTCTCTCTCGTCCCTCTACTATTTCGTATCATCTGCTCTCCATCTCTCTTGCGGACATATGCTCTCTTCTTTTTCGAATACATATACATATACAGGGGGGGGGCCAAAAAAAAAGACATTTTGCCTATGTCGGACTTCGGCTCTTTTTTCTTCGCAGAGATTGCTGTCGTTGACGGGAGTTCCTCAGCAGAGTATTCCCTAAGTGTCCCTCTATAAGTGAACGCAGGCCCTCCTTCACTGCCCTCACCGTCTTCAGAATATGACGTCATCTGTCACCGTCGTCAGGCTCAAGGAGGTCTACCGTAAGAGCTTCAGCCTGAAGCTCTTACGCAATTTCGTGAATCGATTTAATGTTGGATAGTTTTCTAGAGGCATTAGCTACCACTGTGCAAATCCCCTCGGAACTAGCTTTCCAGTAAGGGTCGTTATGGTACACGATCCTTCGAAGACCCCATTGAGATCGACCAGTGCACCATGTTTCCAGGGCTAATTCTTCTGATGCCGTCCACGTACGTGGCCACTATGAAGATTTTCTTATAGAATGGAATGCACTCTTTAATAATAAGTTGGAACCGTTCGGTCTGAGTTGAGTAAAATGTGCTTAAATCCATCTGGAAGTGGAGGCAAAATGTCTTTTTTTTTTGGCCCCCCCTGTATACTGGCTTTTCCAGCACATTTTCACCACTTTTGATTTTTAACCTTCTTCATTGTAGAATCACATATCTTATGTCGGGCATATGTATATGTGCAGAATTTATAGTATTGACCCGGTGGACTGTTAGACCCTTAACTCTTAGGGTTTCTTTGATTATTTCACTTCTTATTCACATAGTTATTACTATTTGCCTATTTATTTATTGATTTGTTTACTTGGGTGACAATGTCTTTATTCATATTTTACTCGCAGAGGAAGCTTAATCTGAGGTTCAAGAGAACTATTCCCAAGTCGCCGAGACTCGATTGAAAGTTAGCCCCGGTTAGGACTCTGACTCTCACCATGCGTGACGCTTCACGGTGCTTATCCCTGGCTGATGTTTCTTTATCTTTTCATGTGTTTACTAACCTTACTCTATCAGCAGTCTCTTGACCATGACAGTACGTTGTGTATATGTCGACGACAGGGATGAGTAAGACGTAAATATTAAACAGACATTAATTTTGCATCGATATTGGTTTTGCCGATTAGCTGGTAAGAAACACAATCTGCATTTGGAAGGACAAAAAACGATCGCTTCCTCACCTGTCTAACCCATCCACGTACAAAGGACTCTATCGTAAGTGATTCACGGGAGGGGTTCTAAATTTCGTTTCTTGTTTCTTCATAACTGCTTGAATATGTGTTCAGATCGTTCAGATCGTGAGGATGTTCAGATCGTTTGCGGTCTGAGCTTAACCCTTTTAATGACCGTGTGGCGCGACGGTGAGCCACATTCACTCTGGGGCGACTCGTTTTTCGTGGTTCAAATAACTTTTTTTTATTTATTTTTTCAAAACTGCCTATATACATTATTGGATCCGCGAAATAATGTGCACATTACTAGTAAAGGGACTTTTGGAGAGTTAAAAGCAAAGTCCTGTATCGAACCGGCCATATTGCGCTTGCAAGTGACGGTGGACTGTAAAGTGTAACCCCAAGAATGGAAATGCGGGAAGAAACCGTCGATAAGTGCGAAAATGAAACCCTCTTTCTAGTAGCAGCTCTCATTTGTGGGCGGACTAAATGGTGTTGGGCGGGGTCAGTGCTGCACCCTAACCCTAAGGCCTTAGCACCTTGACCTTGTCAAACACCACGAAAGCTGTTACCTGCAGGTTTCTCGGGAAAAAAACTTAAATTCGGTCAGATATCCCGGACCTTGCCATTCGAAAAAAAAACTAACTCAAACTAACTTGAAAATCTCAAAAGAAACGAAGTGACACTCGCAGATCAGTGGTGGTCAAAGGGTTGAAAACTTGCTGTGATGGAAGAAGTTGAATTCCCACCATTTTATGGAGGCCTGTTGAATCAGGAAAAGAAATGGGAAAATGCGGTTGTGAAAAAAATTTTTTCCTCTGAAGTATATGCACTTTTCCGGGCTGTCACTACTAGTGGCCGTCGAATATCGGGCTTCGTAGGCAAACTTCATTCTAAGCGAAATGGTGAAATTAGCCTCTGTTTTCATTCAGTCTGCTGCTGTCAGAGCCAGGACGATAATGAAGGACAGCTAAGTTGAAAAAAGTAAAAAAGGAAAGACAAATGCAGACATAGGCTTTCAGTTTCAGTGCAGCAAAAGGGGAATGAGCCACTCTACCGCGATGTGAAAGGTCCATTTTCTCCAACGAATAGAACAAGCATCCTTTCCGTTTTACTTCGTTGTTGATCTGCTACTATTTATCGGCTTCCTTTCGAACCCGTTAGAAAATGTGACTTGCTGATCCTACCCCTGATTTCAGACCCAAGAAGTTTGATAGTGATGATGGCAAGCCTTCGTTATGGCACACATGACCCATTGATCGAGGACCGTCTAGAGCGAAATAGACTTCTACTTATTGTAAGGGTAATGGACTGGTTGTGATAAAACGTTCTTGTCAGGGGGGGGGGGGGTAGGGATGAAGTCATCCCCAAGTAAAATTAGATTAGCCCATTTCAAGGGAGTACTTGCGCCCCCTCCCCTCTCTTTGAAGAGCTCGACGTGACATCCTACCACCTCCATCCTTGGGGTAGTTCTCCTTGTGACATCACCCAGCACCGTCATTGTTTCTGTAGTACCGGCTCTGCCTGAGAGCAGATCTCACACTCCAACTCTGCCCTAAGATCTCCTTCAAAACTGCGGTTGAGCGGTGATAGAACTGCACTGCTGCAGCGATAGATACTAACTCGTTTCATGTTTTTGTACCTCTCATATACCTTATGGAAGCACCTTGCCCTCCCCCCAAACCTTACCCCCTAACCTCCACTACCACAGCCCTTCTGAAACCCCAAATACGATCCCCAACCTGCGTGAACTTGGCAGCAGCGACGGCTGACCCTGACCTTGTGTCACTGTGTCAAAAAAACACGCAGTTGAGCTCCTACGATTTCTACGAGGAAAACCAGGATATGACGCATTCCATAGTCATTGTCGCCGAGTGCTCATGCACGTACGTCAACGGGCATCACCCGTCGCTGGTAAATAGATGGTTTTCCGAAAACCAATAATCCTTGGCGTCATCGAGATGATTGATAGAAGGTAATGAATGAGTCATGGTGGAGTTAAAATGGTGTGACTGTTCAATCCACTCCTCTGGCTCCTTTAACCCATTCGCGACCGCGCCGGTTTGCGCATTAGCAGGAGAGTCAGGAGATTTTTCTTCAATAAAATTTGAGTGGATGGAGATTCCCCGTGCCCAAGGCTGGCATAGATGAATGAGGGTATGAAGATTCTTTTCAGGAAAGAAAACTTTCCAAATTCCATTTGAAACACGGCAGCCACCGGTGGATACCATTGTACAAGTGAGATCTTTGTCAGCCACCGGTGGCTGCCATTGTCACGAATGGGTTAATGAAACCCGAAGAAAAGCATTTTGCTGCGCCGAAATGCTTGACGTCATTTTTCCCGTCTAGGCTCGCGCATAGATCCTAAAATAGAGTTGAATGACTTATCGACGACATCTGTCTCTTAGGAGCCTGACCCGGTGATGGCATTGAGACGCTTCGCTGGTTAGACTCATTGCTCTGAATCTTCACCATCCATCTGTTCTTTCCCACTCGCAGATTAATCCTCGACTCATGTCAAGCTATCATGGCATAATAATTTCAGGGCTTCAAGACGGGACCTCAATGCACAGCGTCCACTTTGATTAGTTCATTTGGTAGAAGTTGCTGGAAGGAGCACGGGAGATCCTACGCAACATCACCTGACTGCTTGGAAAGGTTTAAAGCGAGAGATTACGATAGGATTCTGTTGTGCTCATAGTGGAAGTGGAGATGCTGAATAATGCCCTAGTAGCGAAAAAAGCAAAGAAATCCGTCAAAAACGCGCAAAATGGGACCACTTCCTCTGCCCGTTGACCTCCGATAATGGACGAGTTGGCAACCAACTAAGAGGTCGTCGGCACTCGTTAAACCATAGCTGCCATCATACCACCAGAGATCATACCTTGATTGATATAGCATTCCATGAGAAAAAAATTGGATACGCGCTCGAAGTGGCATACCTTATCAGAATGATAATCGAACAGCGATCTGCTGAGGGGCGGAGCACAGGCGGAGGCGGAGCTCAGAAAGGATTGGCAGCCCCAGGGCGCTGCAACGAGCGCACCTTTAGTCACAAAAAGGCCACATCTCGATTCCTTTGGGCTCTAGCTACTGCTTGAAGTGCTGCTCGTTCATGCTGCACAGAAATTTTATCGTAATTTCTCGCTTTAAAGCATGTATCGAGGTTGCTCGGAAGAATGCTGAAGGACGTGGTTTTCGGTTACTGCGAATGTGTTAAAGGACATGTTACCGGAAAGCTTTCAAATTCTTCCTCACCCACGCGGTACATAGCACTATTTAGACTGAACATATCGCATTTCTCTCTCTCCAACTCAAAGTCGGGGTTTACGGTTTACGTTTACATGGGTCCCTTTTTGCTTTTACCCATTGGTATCCGCATTGATGCGACTCTCATCGGTACTGCCCTCTTCAACGCTAGAGCTCTCTCTGCTGAACTTTTAGGGCGAGGGTTTATCTAACGGCGGGCGTGCAGAGGCGTCCCTGCTAGACCGCGGGGAGCATAACACTCCTCGTCCCGTGCCCTCAAGGGCCCGGATGCCTTCCCACCAGGTAGATTGCCCTTTATTCAACGTCCAACCTAATCGTGGAACCATTCTTCAAGGGAAGACACCATGGTAATCGGTGAAGTGGCCCTCCATTTCTCGGTTGGTAGTAAAAATCCCTTAACAGATGAGACGTTTCCACCTCGTGGCAATTCCTGGGTACCAGAATAGCTCGGGACGAAGTGAGACGCGGTCATGAGTATTACCTAGCCCTGTGAGGCGCTGTCTAGACAACATGAGCATCAAATCACGTTTTTCTGAGTGATGGGTAATGGGTAGCGCATCATAAGGAACTTGATTTGGCTTGCAGTTCCTGTTCCGTCTTGTTGTTAACCAGTTTACCTATCTGTCGCGTATGAGATTGTGCAGTATTTACCTGCTGCTTGAGTTTGCCCAGCTTTTCATTTCAAGAATCGTGGCGCTTGAGCGCTTCTTCACTTTGCTAATCACTGTTGCACTTTACTGAAGACTCTGATTGGTTTCCCTTGAAAAACGGTAATTCCAAATATTTGCCCTCGTGACCCACCTGGTTAATCTTGTGAGGTAGTCAAGAACAACTCCAGCGGACTGTACATCCCAGATGTAAGGATAAAATAATAAAGAATAAACATTTGCCGTTGATCAATCCCGTCTTGGGATGCGGCACGCATTCTACTTCCATTTGTACATTCGTAGTGGCGTTTGAATGCGATGTGGCCTATACAATGACTTGCGGGGGCCAAGCCGATGTAGCAGACAGTAGGCCTATTTATCCCTATCTAAGTCCTAGGATCACATTTAAAGCTACTCCGTAGGATGGAAGCCATGGTTGACCCTGACGAAGCACTACCCAGGATTCGATCCTGGACCGCGCGCGTGGTAAGCGTGCCATCTGCCACTACACCACTACCGCCCAATCCAGATGTAACATATGGTAAAAGCGGGCAGCCCTTTCAATAACGAACTGTCAAGTCTTCTCACCGCGCTTTGCTGGTGTTGAGTTAGAAGACAGCATTTTTCTCATGTATGTTTTCTGTGACCTGGTATTTGACACGGTACTGCCTTAGCCAACCTCGTGTTCTGCCACACTACGTGGTTGAGTCAAAGCACAGGTCGCCATTAGATCCCCATAGCAGTTCTCTAAGAATTAGCAGAGTCTCTAAGCGCAAGGTTCATGACACTGTCGCCACCTGAAACTGCTCAACGAGGCGTCGGAGCCTTTCCTTGACAGCTAAGCCCGCTACATTTCGCTTGTTCGCAAGCACACGTGGTGTCTGCGCCCTCTCACGCAATGGTGCTCTCTCGTCGTATGCTCTTCTTGCCGCACTGTGTCTCTCCATATGCTGTCAATCCCCTCACAAGTATAGGAGATGCTCGATTCATCTTTTCTAGCTTTTTCCCTCATTGGCGACACTCCTGATGAATCGTGTTTATTCAATTTTAGAAGATAATTCATCATGATTGTAGATTATTACAATATTTTTGAATTATAAATTAACAAGACAATCACACTAAATTCATTCAATTCAATTAATTTGGTTTTTGTGGCATGTTGCCATGAAAACTGTGAAATTATGACTAAAACTAATTCCGAGAAGTATTCAAATAAGTGGATATTCGACTGATGACGATAATTGAATATCGACTGATTTGACTATTTGCAAACGAATCTGAAAGGTAGCGAATCTCAGAGGGGAGGTAATGGAGCCTGGGGAACCCGGCCCTTTTTGCACCGTTTTTTTGTGGGCCAAATTGCTGAAAAGTAGCAACGTTCTTCTGAAAACAGTAGTACCCCGATGATGCGCTCGGAACCACTCGGCAAATAGCCGCTCAGAAGAGCAACTCAATAGTTTTTTTTTGACTCATCAATTTCTGCTGGATGAAGGTGCAGCCTTTTTTGCTAGGAAGATTGAGCGAGCATTTCCGGAATGATTTTTCTTCTATCGAGATGATGTCGAATGGCTAGTAGGCAATCCGACCCGAGTTTTTCCCTTTCTGCTATGCATATGTACCTCCAAACTAAGCTGCTCCTCATTAAGTGCCGCTCTCTCGAACTGCTTGAGATCTTGGAATGGAAGGATCGAGCTACATATTCACCCTCAGATCTCCATGTGATCTCTATGTTGTTAGCGATGGGGAAAAGTACCGCAGACAAAGGATCATATGGCATTGTAAAAGAGAAGATTCAGTGGGGCAGTGGTAAATGGCTCGTAAATCTAGGAAACATGGCCCTTAACTTTTTTAACCTGCTTGATAGCTCTTGTTCGCATTGGAAATGGCGAGCCATTCTACTTTACTGCAGTGAACATCATTTTGTTCGACTTAAAGCAAGTCGTGATCCAAACGTATCCTTCTGTAATTTGGAATGTCCATCCATTACCTTTTATACCCTCGACATGTAATTATTCGACGACATATGAATCTTGGTGACGGAAGGAATTAATTTTAGGTCAGTTTGAAATTAATATATCTCCATTAACATACCAGTGCTGTGTAGTGACCTACGTCTCGAAGATTTTTAAGCTGTATAGTGACGTACGTTTTGAAGGTTTTTAGGCACCCATGCAAGCCAGTTAATTCTCTATGAGGTAGATTCGGTCTTATCTGGTTCACCGTAAACGCCCATTGTCGAATCTAATGCATCTTCTTTTTATTTCCGGAGCTCAATAGCAATCAGTTCGCGCATCAACCTGTTTCGGACGGGCTAATGACGTATAAATAAATAAATAAGATCTATGACCGGCGCTTTGTGTCAATCGGACTACAAGCCATTCCTAAATTAAGAGAATCATGCCGGTACTGATTCTACCGCGATCACTAGCTGTGTAACAGTTACCGTATCCCTCAACTACTGGCTGTAATATAATAACATTTTCATCCAGCGCTATATTGACTTTATGTCCTCAGCCATCTGATATTACAGCCTTTATTTGCTTTTGTTTTGAAGTTGTCATTTGGCTTCATTATGTACTAGATGGATCCAGTTGAGTTCTGTAGTTGCCTGAGTTCTCATCCTCAAAGGCACAATCCCGTGCACGGAAACCAACCGACAAGAGCGCTTGGCCTTGCAAAGTAAGCTGCTGAAGCTGCAGACTTTTTTCTCTTATCAGGCTGTTGTCTGGCGCTCTCTCATCTGTAGCGCTCTCTCGCCTCATACTCTCCTCTCCGCGCTTAGTCTCTCATTCCCTTAGCACAGCCGATTAGGAAGGTGAGTGAGCCCTTAACCTAAGCGTTTTCGACGGATTCTTTTCCTTTTTTCTTTACTTGCCGGCCCATTTCGCATTCGTGAACAAGAGCCACACCCGCATGCAATCTTGGCATGCCACCGTTTAAGGTTCACATTGTTGTTTACAATTTCGTAAAACTTCGTATAACATATATTAATATTAGGTTGTCCCATAATTAGTGAATCACTTTGGGTATTTTTGAATTCAAATTTTTTTCTTTTTGATTCAAAGTCCTTGCTCATCCAAACATACACCTCTGTCATCTATAATGTATTGCCTATTCAGGAATTTATTCGCTGTCTTTCCTCTGAAACTGCAGGAGATCTTGAACGAAGAAAGGACTGGAAGTCGGGTTTGAGGTCGTATCACTTAGCGTAAAATTTCTTTTTGAAGAGGAGTGCTAGAGCTCAGACAAGGTTGTCCTTAGCTGGTACGAGGATAGTGCTACACAACGAAGCTGAAAGAACTGTTAGCCTGAGAGTCACCAACTTTTTATAAATAATCTACCCAAGGTGGGTCGAACGACCTCAGAAAAAAAGCCGACTTTGTCTTGCTTTGCTTTCAAATTGAACACGTTGCCACTGTGCTGTCCACGTTTGCCTTCTTCACTAATTCTAGTGTTACTGGGATCTCAGCGCCAAGGTTCCTTTCTAATTTCACCAACATTTTAGAAGTGTCGAACATAGAGGAAGTTGGGCTTTTGCTGTCAGAACTCCCGAATCGCTTGAGCTAGGCTACTGCTCCTGGTGGATTTGCTAGCACACTCCACCCAGTCTACAGAACTGGTGAATATGCAGGACGGTCACTGAAAGGAACTCTAGGAAATCAAAAGAAACATGATGATGTCAGATCGTGTTCGAGGGTGATTCGGGCACAGAGCATGTGAGATACAAATTCCATATTTTAAATTCTTTACGACTCTACAGAAATCCCTACATTCCATCATCTGAACAAGTCGGATATGCTCTGACACATAGCGACTACTTTGTCCAGATCCAATCTCAGCTGCGCTGGGTAGAGCAGCAAGATTGCCAGTAGAGGGGTAGTTAGAGTATCGGTCATCTTCAAATGGAAAAGCCAAATCCGGAACAGAGTGAACCGTGGATTGAAGGAGTGTGTTCTCGCCTATTTGCTGGTTGATCCACTACGTTGGTTGGCGTTTGAAAGATGCTAATCAGAAGTGATGAGTGAGGAAGCTCGAAAATAGGTTTTAGAAAAATTGATGTTATAGCCTTGTAAGGCAGCGTGTAAATGGGCTTACCAAATGCTTAGGTAGGATAATGTGGGTGCTACTTCGCAAAACATCTTCGACGCCTTTACCATTTTTCTTGAATTTTTTTATAGCAATGAATGTAAAGTGATTCACTAATTATGGGACAACCTAATAGAAAGCCCAAAACAGCCGAAAATGGGAACATATTTCACAAGGGCAACCCTTTTCAAATGACTCCATGGTTGCAGTCATAGCTGGACCAACATGGCGCATCGACTTCCCTGCAATCAATGGGCGAATTGCGGGATATAAAAGATTTGCTTAAATGTTGACTGTTGTTTCTAGTTGGATGCCTGTTTAGCTCGCAGTCTGCGTCTGCGGAGGTTATTACAAGAATGCTGAGTTGTTTGCAAAACGTGCATTAATGTTCGGCTCCAGAAACGAATGGCTGACAAGCAACAGCTAAGCTTGGAGAAATGCCGTTGTGGCGGATATCGTCTGTCATCTCGAACCAATGCTCAACAAATAACCAAATTAATCATACTGGCAGGCAGGCGTAACCCAATCTCTCATTTGGCTCCTAGCCGCTTGCAATTCCACCTTTGCCACTCAGAGCCTACGTTTACTCGGCCTACCCCCTTGTATTTGCTGCTCAACCAGGTTTATTTTCAAATGACAAGCAACATTCCGATGATTCTGGCATAAGTCCGTTTGGTCATGGGACCCTTTTTTATCCTAAGGATGCTGTTATGAGCACCTATAAATCCCAAACTATGTTTAAGTCTACATAAGAATTAAGGATAAATAATGAAGTTTTCGACTGAACAATTCGTTATTGGGATGGGCCATGCACTCTACTCCCGTGCGGAATCGTAGTCATCTGAATGCTAAGTGCGAATCACGCTATGCAATGCTTATACGGGCCAGTTAATGTATTTTTCAGAAAACGTCAGAAAAATAAGAAAAAGAAAATTTTGAAAGACGAAAGAAAGTCAGTGTTTTTCACCTCCACCCCCTCCCCTCCCCCTTGCCTCCCTCATGGTCGAGTCTCGTACTCCCTAGAAAGTCCCGGGAAATTTTGACATGGCTTTTGCGCGGGGGTGAGTGGGCCGCTTTCACCTGCGCCGCGCCACTGTAAGCCTTATTGATAGCCCTTGGCAATGCCATTCTACCCTTAGAGTTTGCAAAAGGTCCCAATAGATAATAGGGGCGTGTCCCCACTAACATTACATAAGGCATGCTTAGAAATGTGAGCTTGCCACAGCCATTTTGCCACAGAACACGTTTGAAAGGTAAATAAATCTTTGCGAGCTCGTAATTATTCGTGCTGTACTCTGCGGGAGCCGTAATTATCCCAAAAATCTGAGGCGCGAGCCTTCTTCACAAATCATCTGTTTTCCGCTCGAGCTCGAGATGGACTTTCTCTTAATCCTG
>MU870602.1:29708-43430 GCA_036418205.1 Ostertagia ostertagi | reverse complement strand
TACTTAACTGGACCATAGAAGGCAACTCTGGGACCATTCCAGAGGATAATTTGCTGCTTGATCCCCTACTGCTGGGAGGGCCTTACGTGATGGCGGTGGGCGTGTCTAAAGACCGAAAAGGTTTTAAAGATATCTTCGGCACCTTATCACCATGAACTGAACTTCCATAATTGTACCCTAGCTTTGGCCATTGTGATTAAAAGAGCCGCTTATCGCTTGCACTCCTGTTATCACCTTAGATGTGCTGTTGCTCAGCCGACTCTACTTATAGTCTTCGAATTTTCTCATCTTGAAGCGTTAGTTTGATCTGACGGGAAGGCCTAATGATAAGCTTTGCATTCTTGGGATACGCCATGTACTTGATATCCATTACGGACTTTGAAGGGTCCGTTGTAGTTTCGCATTATTCAGAAGCCTGAAGTGACATTGATCACCGAATTGATTGCGCTACCCATAGAGTAGCATAAATTGGTGGCCCTAAGTTGCTACTATGAGTACTAGCAATTGCAACTTGTAGACATAATGACGCACGACAATCAATTAGTCAGCCGACAGGAAGCTTCAGCTACCTCGACCATCTCAAACAGAAAAAAAGCTATTTGCACACTTGATGGCAAGAGTAGGTATCTATAGCGCTTTGCAGAGAAATGTATGTACTTTGCCTGTACCCCTGCACAAATGTGTGGGGGGAGAACCATATCGAGTTCTATTTCCTAAATGACCACCTTACTCAACAACTCCCCCCCCCCTTCCCCACCCACTCTCAACCCAATCCAATGAGTAGTGAAACACTGAGGTTGAGTTCAATACCAAGAAAGGAAAAATACCATGAAATTCCGAAAATTTTCCAAGAATTTCTTAAGATCTCTTAGTAGATCTACTGGGTCATTCCCGAATCATTTCAAACGCTTGACGTACTACCCTCTCCCCTCCCTCCCCCCTCATTCCAAAAGTACACGGCCACCACCACCGAAAACGACTCTCTCCTTCTAGGGCCAATTACCAGCCTTACCGAAGGATCTCTGGGACATACTATTGGGCTTTGGTAAGGGCCTAGGTAGGGCGACAGATTTGGGAAAGGAACACAAGCATTTCATTGTTTACACGAGTTGCACCTATTTGACTTCGCAACGATAGAGTAACTGGTTGAAGAGCAGTAAAGACAACAAGGGTAAGTTGTAGGTATCCCCACGGGAATCCACTAGGGCATTCTCTAATCGTCTACGCTCTACCCATCGCGGCAGGACCATTGAGGAAAAATCAAGTAGTCGTAAACCTTTAGATCGAGCTGAAGTCCATACGGTAGCAATCAACTCAGCTCAGATTTCAACCACAGCGCTGTCGCATCCGTACGATTGGAACAAACACATTCACCATGATGCCACCCACGCCTAGTAAACACCCAACCATTTCCTATGTGACCCTTAGTTCGCCACATAATCACGGCTCAGCAGGACTTACTGCGCCACTCAACTCCTGATTCACCGTTTACATTACTACGATCGACGAGCACATCACACGATGACGACAATCACTGATCGGCTCTGTAATCCGATCGGAACACCCTGACATCACTCAAATGACAATCGCATTGGTTTAAAAAAATGAAAAGGTGACATCGATCTCCTTCTGATACGCCGTACATCCCGCATTCATGCGAATTGTGGGCCTGGTTGGACATACAAAACGCCATTACATGAATTTCCAAGAAGGAAGGCGAAGAGAGGTAGTCACAAAGGCCTTACCGCCCTGGTATAGTGTATGTAGAACATAGGCCTTAAAGGCAGAATTCAGGATCCAACTTTTCGGGTTATTTCGCTTGAGGTTACACCGGAGATGTGAAGTGTAACGTCAGTGCACAAAAAAACTGGAAGAAACCGGCGACAAGAACGAAAATAGTTCTACTTTCCAGTGAGCGCGAAGAAAATGGCACCGATTTGTGGGCGTGGTCAATGATGCTGGGCGTGGCCAATGCTGCATCCTACGGCCTTAGCACTTCGGCCCTGTCAAATCGTCCCGAATCAGTGTACATGCTTCTCGCTTGCGTACCACACTGTACCACGTACATTACAACTTTACCGAGGAACGGCTGGATTTCGATCAGATATCCCAGACCATGACTTTAAGTTGGCCCTGAAGTGCTAAAGAAGCGGACAAGAATGCGCAAGAACGTCCCATGCCAACTCTTTTTTTATTTAATACTTCATTTATATCTATATATTCATATTTGTACATAAAATAACAGAGAAGTGTCACAAAGATCCGCCAGATGAGATGAGCCACTATGAGCATAACACGCACAAAATCTCTAACGAGGTATACCAGCTAAGACAAATAAAAACGGGCTAATACAGTAAAACGCACAGGCTACAAGGCTAGTAACTAATGATTTCGAAGAAAAAAAACTGTACAGTAATAAACGCTACATTCTACGAGAACACTGGAATCCATATCCCTGGTCAAAGTGAGTATCCTAGTACAACGTATGGTACAATAATCACTCAGGTATATGTTAACCAGGCAGTCATGTAACCAGAGATGCGTCAACACAGTAATTGCATAGACTTCGAATGTCACACGAGATAACAATACTCAGAACATATGTACAACAAGTAAAACCCAATTCCCACTATGTACAATACAATGAACATCTATTAACATATAACTATAAGCTTAAACCGCGCCCCAAACGAACTAGGGCGAGCACGGTTTCTAAGGAAAAAAGGCACGGCAGGATCGGCAAGGAGGCACTAGAGCTATACAAGAAAAAGTTTTCGGTTCATTCTACTTGCTCAGGCTAATTCAAAAACATATTCACTTTATTCTCGCGCCCGGACCTGTCGCAAATGCAAACTGCCTTCCACAAGTGACATTTGATGGCATCAGGAGCATCAAAAAGCACATGTGATATCGATTTTACAAGGCCGTTGACACGTGTGGTACCAAGTTTGCATTTCGACAGCCCCAACCGCGCTTAAGAGAGTATATAACATCACGCGCATATAGCGTTTACCCCCCCCCCCTCTCGCGCCACGTAAATTCTCGGTTAGCCGCGTGCGACGAAGTTTCGCGGCCACCCTGCAAAAAACGACTGCCGCACAAAGCTGTCGCGCGCGGCAACCGGCCAATCTGCGCGGTAAACGCGGTGGCGAGGATAAACGCTACACCCATCTAATAGCGACACGCCTATTTACAAGTTAGCTCTACATTTTAAAAATACACGTATATTGCGAGTTACTCTCCAATTCCGCTGGCCATTTCTTGCTATAATATTCGTGATGGTTCAATGGCGATTGTACATGCTTCTACTTTTTTCATCTTAAATGTTTCAAATGTCCAAATTTGGCAATGGCAAATTTTGCGATTCGCGCGAATGCTCAGACTTCTAATACAGCCTAAACGCTACACACATATAATAGCGACACGCCTATTTACAAGTTAGCTCTACATTTTAAAAATACAACTAAACGTACATTTTTGAGTTAAGTTCGTGATAGCAACAATTCTAATAACAGCAGGTAGCTACCTCAAGGTAAGACAAAAGCGTGCTACAAAAAAGCGGAGTGGATGAGCAACAATGTTCGTATATGTAAATCCACGCGGGTAAATGACTACGCCAAAAAATCAACTTCTACAAATCGTGCGGCTAATGGTAAGACAAAAACGATGACGCTGTTGTACTGGGAGGAGCTACACAGTGCAGTATTTCATTCCACCGACAGAAATCCCATTATTAGCACGGTAAAGGGGCTCCAGGGTTTGCGAGCCATTTTGCCTGTGCGATAAGGGGAAGAATGTATTAAAATGAAAATGTTACTATCGTGGTTTTAAAAGCTTTGAATGCTCTGCAGATGCCCCCTCCTAGTACACCAACGCCAAAACGGCCACTCAGTCACTTTCTTCTCAGAAGGCATCAACATAACAAAGTACTCATCTGTGGTACCGTAAATACTTCTCTGCTTCTCCTATCGGTCATTTGCATTGAATCACAATCTCTCCCATATTAGCAAATGAGTAGCTGGAAATGAATGAACCATAGAAAAAGAAAGTCTCGATGGAAAATAAAAAAATAAAGCTTACTAATACATGAAAAATGAAGCTTACTAGTATCCTTTGTTCCTTAGGTATGACTCAACAGCTGTTTTTATCACAGCTCTTCCTCCGCTACTTTTACCATAACCAGTAATCACATGCAGACGACGATCAGATCTTCCATTCCTCTTTGCTTCTGGGCCTGAATCGTAGTTAGGTTATGCGGGATCTGATGACTGGAATGATAGCACTAATATGAACGGGAAACTTACGATCCAACACCGCAAGCCGATCTCTGAGCAATGATAGCGCCTCCTTTTGGCTGAGCAAGTGGAAATCAAGCACATTTGATTGTTCTTGGGCTTTTATAATGATCCTGCTAGCCTCTTCACGTAAACACTTTTCTCGTAAAGCGTGCTCTCGAGCCTAAAGTAATATGCAATGTATAGTGAAGGAGCGCTACAGCTAACATGAGTTTGATGGTGGACGACAAACGCAAGTTCAGAATCTACTCACTACTTGTTGGAAAGCTCCTGCCGCCGCTGGCATTCCGTTTCGTATATACCTAGAACGAGTGAATTAGACCTCAAAGCATTGCAATACGATCATAATCCACTACCTCTGTGCCTTCTGGTTCTCCTGCGATCGCTTCTCAGCGTGGAGATCAGCTTCTTTTCGAATCTGGATTGCCTGTTCTTGCGCAAGCGAGAGACTGATTTCTGGAGGAGGTCGTCGACGTGGCGTTGTTGCAGGAGCTACCTTTAAACACGGACCAATGACTTGGTAACCAAGACTGGTCAAAAAACTCGAGGCAGCATTCACCATGGTTCCCATGGTTTCAGGGTAATCCTCAAAACGATATGAGATGAATTTTCTCGAAAAAAAAGTGCGCAACAAAACATTTTCAACACAGCAACGTGCAATTCATAGCTTTCAGCAGACCTTATTATTTGCTGCAGTAAATGGCTGTTCCACAATTTCGATGTCCGGATTTAGCATAAAATTCAAGGTAGAGCGTGTTGCTTCTGCATCGTACCTATATGGAGGAATGGAAGATCACAAGAGCACACACTGCGTCTGTTAGTGGCAATAAATTCCATGACAACATTGTAATTTCACCAAATTGGGGTTGAAGAGAAAAACCGAAACTGACTTATTGTCCTCGAAAATCCGTTTCACAGATTGATCATCACATGACGAAAACTCTTCCAAGAGCTTGTTTAGTTGAAGTTTCTGTGCGACAGTCAAGTTTCTCTGGAAGCAAGACAGGATTAGCTGATAAAAAATTAAGTGTAAAGCATTTGGCATTGATCAATCTGTTCCCTGATGCGCTACGCGTTTCACTTTCATTCAATATGGTAGTGGCACTTGACTGCCCTTCAGCCTATAATATGATTCGGGGAACCAATTAATGCAATGGATAACACTGTGTAATTACAAGGGAGCTGAGTTATGGGCAGAACACTTGGCCCCGGGCGGGGCGAACCGCGCACCTCTCATTTTACAGACAGTTGGCTGCCTATTACATCATCAGGGCATCGCTTTACCTTTCAGCGCTAACACTTACAACGTGATGAGCTGGTTAACCGGTATCGGCAGTAAACCACGAAGCTGAAAGATCAAGTAGATACTAATCTTGATAACGAGGCAATAATAGAGATCGAATCGAAAATTTAATTTTCCGACCCCGAAGAGCTGTATATGGCTTGCTCGTCTAACTGGGCGAGACTTCAGTATTGACAATATTTATAACACACTAGCCTGAAAGGGGAAACTTGTACATACCTATCCTTTGCCCTGGCTCCAAGCGGAACAAATAAATAGATCCGTTTTACCCTTTATTTGTCATTGTCCAAACAATAACTTCCTAGAAACTATGCATATTCTTGTGAAGTACAATACACTGCGTTTCATAAATATAGGTCCACCCTAATTTTTTGCTATTCCAAAGTTGCTGTGCATTTTTGGAAAATGCCGCTATTACCAATAGTTTCCCCATAACGAAAAACCTTGATACTTGATTTCTGGAGAAATCTCGATTCAGAATTATTAAAATATCTTCCTTAGAACGTATTTTCACCGTTTCGCAAATATGACTACACATCACTTGTCGAGAGATTTTACTATAACGAAAAAACGTCACGAATTTTCAATAATGGGATGACCCCCCAATAATCATAAGGAACACAATAATACGTTTTGAAATGCTGGTAGCCAAATTAGCTATTACAGTAGGATCGAAATTCGTCTGGGCGCCGATGATCGACCTTTTCAGCTTTTCGGCTGTTCCATTTTGCTTTACTTTGCTGTGGAACTTTATAACAATTAAGGCCCAATGATTCTCTATTGGAATCTAATTCAGATAACATGGTGGCCACCAGATAACTGCCACATTTTTTCCTGCAATTCCATCTGGCGCGGAGGGACCGGCATGGACAGCCGCGTTATCGTGTGTGAAAATCAAGGATAGAGGGGATCCTTGTTGAAAAAATGGTAAGACTCGCTTCGAAAGAACTTCACGATACCCTGTGGAATCTTTGTGAACGGAAACAAAAGCGAGCTCTAGCTACTCAGTCGTTCAAAGGTGCCTCAAACCATAAGGGATTCACCGCCGAAATTACGTTACATTGAAACCCATCTGCGATTTTCACGCGATCATCCTGTACCCTCTTTTTCTGCCATATCCACCTAGAATAAACTTTTCCACGTCGATCTCAGACCACCTGTAGAACGAAACAAGGAGGTAGAGTCCAAGATCGCGAAGGGTCTTAACAGCCACACCATCGCTCATTAAGTTGAGCCCTTTTCCACGGAGAAATGGAGACTTGCGATCTTGTAGCGCTCAAATAATCTTGGAACGCTCTTCATCAATCCGTTGAAGATGTTATTGCTCTGCTGGCTTACTCACCACACGGTGGTTTTGCTCACGGAAGGCCGCATTTCAGTACGGACTTTGTTCGGACTCCTTGTATAATTCGAGAGAAGACACCCAATTCCTCCTAAATTTTGAAGGAAACGCAGTCTTTATTTACCTAAGCGACTCTTCTCTCCGCACTGACCAGGATTTTGCACATAGTCGCTTATGCAGTATGAGCCGGCCGACATGGGAGGAAATTCTGCTCCTCAGCTATCCCACTTCAGTAAGTGCTCTAGCTTGAGCTTGTTACTGGGAAGAGAGGCGAATAACACGAGGTATGGTAAACTCGATGTCGACTGAGCCCACATATTTCCCCGCTTCCCTGATTCCCTTCACGGATCGTGAGAAATGGAAACTTTTTATGAGTGGCCCGATATTCATGAAACGGTGAAAATTCGTTCTAAAAAAGTTAATTGGGTTACTTGAGGGGGGAATTTGTCAGAAAAACACTATGAAGGTTTTCCGTGATGAGGAATCTAACGGTGATAGCAGCATTTCCAAAAAATGCACAGCAACTTTGGGGTAGCAAAAATTTAGGGTGGACCTATAATTATGAAACGCAGTGTATATGTGTAAAAGCAAACAAGTGCGGAGAGTAAAGGACCGGGATCGTTGATAACAAATCAACTCAGAGAACTCTTTCGGTCCTCTAGCCTAGGGAAAGGATAGGATACGGCCCTTGAACCATTATTGTAAGTACTCACCAACCTATGCTGCCAAAAATGTCAACATAGTACTGCTATGCAGACGCAGACATACTTAAACGTCGTTAATTTGAAAACTACCTTGATGTGTGGACTGCTAACGGTACTCTCAAAGTTCGTCTCATCTTCTTGAAGGAATGCAGCCAACTGAGCATCGCTGTGATGCTCTTGTCCATCATCTGAATACGAATCAGGTTCAACAGTGGCTTCGTAAATTTTTGGCTTCAGCACTGATCCTCTGAACGACCCACATCGCTCCTGCTGTCAGCAGAAAAATAGGGATGCTAAGAAAGTGCTACCAAAAGTGCTGTATATGGTCGTAAAGGTGTCGAAAACTGACGATAAAGCGCGCTAGGTTTCTTCCAAGCGGCAAGGGAAAGGCATGAAATTGTAACGCTAGGAAAGGGCATCACTCAAATTCCATAGATTCTCCATTCTACCTTCTCATTCATTAATTGCCAACTAGCGGTTAAATCAAATTCGAACCGTCCTCTAAACGATTTAGAAACAACTATCCAAGGTCCTTTTCTAATGATCCACTATGTACTCCTTCTGAAGGCTGTGCATGAACTGCTTCGACCAGAAGCAACAACAATAGGATGGACCCTTCGAGATCAATGAATCAAACTTCGTACCGCTAATTCGTACTACTACTACTAACAATAAAACTGTCTCGGGATCTATCCGTAATGACAGACAGCCAGCTGTACGAACTTACCACCACGCCAAACTAGGTACAGCTGCTCTAGAATCCATAGGGGCACGCGCACACTGCATTCTTGTTCGATCGCAGCTCCATTTCCTGGAAGAGAACGGTTAATTTGGTAGAATGCTCTCGAAAATAAGGGGTAAAGGAAGGCAATAGTTGACTCTCTGCTTCACTCGCCTTTCACATTCTGAAAGTTTTACTAGCTTAATGACCTCTATAAAATCTTTAATGAAAGTTCATATAAAAGACTTTAAACAAACCAAAAAGGACGCTCATCTTTTGGAGCAGATCCAATCCGAGTGTAACTGTGACCCCCTTGACTTCTGCTTCTGCAGGGTCCATTTGCGTGGGCGTTGCAGCGGGCTTATCTGAAAACGAATACGTTAGAAAAGGCAGGTAAAAATGTAGAAGATTTCGCTTCTACGAGAGAAAAAATTTCATGAAAGGGTCATTTTGTTTAGTTTTTCACAAAATGAGAAATAGCAATGTGCAAACGGAACGAGAGCCGATTCTTGAGTGATACTGGGTGGCGCGAAGGGGGTCTCTGACACTTTGCAAGCAGTTGGTCTGCTCATTTAAGGGGTGTGGCGATTGCGCTTACTCTTTATCCGGCCCATCGAGAAAAGTTGACATCTGCTGTGGTCCATCAAAAGAACAAAAGGATAAACTGGACTGCACAAATGCCAATGTTGTATTAAAGACACCTAGGGGAGAGACGATGCTCTGATTCAACACATCGTCACACAAAACATCGCTCACGAACACATAGAGCGCTCATTCCTGTCTCATTGTCAGGAATGAAATAGAAATTACGAAATCACGAATAGATTTCAATACTAAATTGTGGAAGGATGTGCAGCTAATGGAATCGATTAGAAAAATAAGAGCAGCCGCTCATTTCTGTAAAAGACTTAGAAAAAGGAGGAGCAGTCGCTCATTTCCGTAAAAGAATGAACCTTCATGAGAACCACATCCAGTTGTAGCTGATAATTATCGGGGGCTCTGATTTCTGATCCTTATACGAAACTTGATCCTCTTCAGCAGTAGAATAAAAGACAGTTGCTTTTTCGAACCGTTGCCTAGGGCATAGATTAAGCAAGAGAAAACCTCAAAATTTCCAATACCTTTCATATCCTCTTGATCTGCGAGTCTTTGCCAGTTACTTATAGGCGGCGGTGCATGAACACGAGTCGCACTAATCTCGGCTGCCGCAAGCTCCTCAACGAATGCTCCCTAAAGAGAATGAAATCATCGAATGAATTTAAAGAAACTCAAAATGAAATTCCGACAATACCTCAACCACTGAAGCGGACCAGTCTATATAAGCTCCCAGTTCCACGAACAGCTTCACACATTCATCCAGACCCAACATCTTGAATATTATGATTCTAGCATATTTATGATAAAGAACCAGCCTGTTAATGCAAAGTGCCTAAAATACCTGATAGTAGTGAGTTAAGTTCACAATTTCTTCGTATGGGAAAATCGCAATCAGGACATCCATTTCAGAAACCTGCGGTATGTTCCTTGAAAGTAATTGGATAATTTAATGATGCCAAACAAACGTCACTAATTTATTGTACAAAAAACAACAAACTCCATCTTGACGACGCGATCTTTCATTGCAGGTTTCCCCTCTCGCAATCTTTCTATTTCCTGTGAAGTGCCCTCGATTACATCATCGACAAAGCATGATATTCCGGCACATGTTAGCGTGACTAAAAAGGAAACAATAAGGGACACCAGATGCGATACAATATCGCTACATTTCAAAGGAGCATTGTGTTGCTACGCTCACATATGTGGTCATGCCATGTAAACACACTATCGCGCTAATTTCTTTGAGCACCATGTACCGAAGCACAGCTTATGTAATGTATGGGTCAGCCTCTAGTAAAACGCCACATTCTGGAAAGCTGTTCAAGTTTTCCAGCGGCACATTCGTCTCTTAAAGATCTCGAGAGAAAAGAGACTTCTGATGTCAATTGTCCAGTAGAAACTCATGAGGACGTATCCCTTACCGTGCACCTGGTTCATGAAGACTCTTAAAGAAAGTAAGATCAGTTGCAAAATAAACTCTGAGAGGGTCGGCATTCCGGTGTTACAGTGTTGGACAAGGTTTATTTTAGCACCAGGCTCAATTTCCATAATATCCCCTCCCCCACTTCTTGAGTAGCATATTTATACCTTTTTCAAATCGCCTCACTGATTCCTAATCCATTTGCTCCTTCTAGAGGGAACGGCATGCTGAAGATAAGATGGAGGCCCATCAAATCCAAAATTCCACAACCATTCTCGACCACTACAGAGGTCGCTTGGCTAATGATTTGGGAATGTGTCCACAAAAGAGCCATTTTGCGCAAAATATGCGTATGAGAAATTGAAAAACGCGATGATTCCGATCCAAATAACTCTGTTATGCCCGGACTAAGTCGAATGGCACACGAAGAGTATGAAATTAGGGAAGTATAGGAGACGCGAGTGAATATCAGAAGTTCTGTGGAAACAAATCAAATTGGAAAATCCGGCGCACTAATGAAAATTGGAGAGAAAACCGAAGAAAAAAATTCAAGAGCACTGAAGCAAAACCAACCAACAACCTCATTTGTCTGAGTCGACATATCACGAACTGTTAACGATCGCACGTGTGAACGAAGATCAACCGCCAATGAGATTGGAGAAAGCAAAGAGAGAAGGTGCAGATGTGGCAGAGGGTGAAGGAGATCCAGAAGAACCTGGAGTAGTATCCATACTAACTAATCAAGTGTTTGAAGAGCACAAGCAAAGCAGCATCATAATGTTTCTACTATACTCAGTACTTTGAAGAGGCGATCATGTCATGAAAATCGCAATCGTGAACAAATCGTTCTGTCTTGATTAGCTCCAAGTGTAAACGTACTCGACGAGTTCTGCTGAGATAATCCAGGTGGGCGATCATCAGAAGACACCTCAAGTGTGAAAGCGAAACTATTATCGGGGAGCTGAAATTTCGAGTTTAAATTACAGTAAACAAGCCTAACAGAAAGGGGCGACACTCTCAGGCCGGTCTCAGAGTGCGAATCTAACGATTCACTACTACAAATCCAGGGTCGCTACTAGCGAATCGCTCGATTAGCAAAGTCTGACACCGGCTTCAATGATTTCCGGAAATGCAGTGATGACAAGGAATGAACTTGTTTTGTACCATGACTCTAGCAAGAACATTGGTAATCTCCTGTTTCGTTCAAATACCCATGAAGACATTTCGCATTTCACCTACTACAACTGCTATCAACTCCTTAAAAGTAGATAATAACAATGCACTACCTCGCAGATCAGCTCGAGAACAATCCAGGCCGATTTTCCCATCAATGCCACTTATGGCTTCAATGCAAGGTGGTTCTAATCTGAAAGGAGCGAAAATGGAAACGGCAGCCATGGATCAAATATGAGGACATTACCTGACTTGCCGGCCTCTTCCCACCAAGCGCGACAATGGAGGCTTCCCTTGCTCCTCCAGTGAGTTCAGCATGAACGCTATCTTTTCCTTTTCCAACCCATGGGTATTGCGTCTAAGCGGAACAGTTAAGAAATGTTCACGATAGCCAAGCAAGACAGAAATTAGTCCTACATGAAGCATTCATGAGCTTTGTACTTCCACCATGTCTCTGGTTCAAGCACAAATATCTCATAGTAGTTGTTAACGGCCTGAAAATTACACTAATCGTATCGAGGAAGAATCAATAAATCGAAACTCCTCCGATTCCAAGCAAACCTACATGAAAAGTGTACGTAATATACTGTTCCATGTGGTTGGAGTAT
This sequence comes from Ostertagia ostertagi, assembly GCA_036418205.1. Lineage (NCBI taxonomy): Eukaryota > Metazoa > Nematoda > Chromadorea > Rhabditida > Trichostrongylidae > Ostertagia > Ostertagia ostertagi. Next base: position 31,267 of record MU870602.1, on the reverse strand, counting down.
ATATTAGTATTGTCCACAATAATAGGCTTAATCCCATCCACCATAGCCTCTCTCACTGAAGAGACAAATTCGAAAAAGCTTACGTGAGAGGTGAAAATGGAATCAACTCACCAAGAAATTAGTATTACCTCTTAAAATATTATTTCTGTGATACTCCTCCAACTTTTCCGGTTGAAACTGATATTGTCCATCTCGAACGAAGAAATCGTCCGTGCTGTACACAACACCACCATGATTTGAAACCAGGGGATCTGCATTTCAAAACAATGACTTCCACGGAAAAAGAACTCGGTGAAGATCCACGTTGTTTCACTATGAACTTTATTTAGGCTAAAACTCGGTTTAGGCCAGCAATATCAATCAATGCAGTAGTTGTACATTCTGAAACTAACCAGGGAAGGCATTCAAGTTCCGATGGAACTTTAGATCAAGACCTAGATATATCGATAGAGCATCAAACGCTGATTGCAAATATGGAAACTAAATTGCAAAATGAACCTGAAGTTGTGAGCAGTCAAAGTTGGCTCAAAGTAAAGCGTTACGTATTAACCGTGCTAGCCTCCGGCTTTCAAAGTCGCCGTGGAGTAGTGGTAGTGCTCTCGAAATTTGCACTCCAACGGAAGAGAACTTATGACCTCCCGGGTGAAGAGCGAGGGCACTACCACTACTCCGCGGCGACTCTGAAAGCCTGGGTCCAGCACGGTTCATATGCAACTTTACTTTAGCCAACTTTGACTGCTCACAACTTCCTTGGCAGGTTCATTTTGCAGTTTTAGTTTCCATATTTGTAATCAGCGTTTGAAGCTCTATCGATATATCTGGGTCTCAATTCAAAGTTCCATGGGAAGTTCAATGCCTTCCCTGGTAAACAGGAAGCGCACAACAGCAGAGATCAGACGCACTCACCTTGCCAAATACGATTTTCCACTGCCTGGAACTCCACGCATCAAAATCATCACATGATGACCTTCGCGAATACATCGTTGAATGTTCTCCAATGGGGCGTAAGCGTCATAACATTGTACGTGTTGCAGTGGCTTGGACATCGACAGCCCTTAAACAGGGAAAATGTAGATTAGAAATGGAAAAAGTTCACTACCTTCAAGAATGATGAACCAAATACATTTGGACGTAAGAAAATATTTCAAGAGACATCAACAAATTCCTAAAACAAGGAAAGTGATAAAGGTACAATACACTTCACTCAAAACCTTTCTGGCATAGAATCAAATATGAGAAATGATGGGCAAGTAGACGAATATCTTGAGCCGTATGCAGTCCTTCGCTCAGTCTACTCTACTTAGGGGGGCATCATGATGCAGTTTTCCAGAAAGCTACGGTAACTCCGAGCCAGGGGAGTGTAGCCAGTCTAGGGGGGGGGGGGGGGTGAGGGCAGTCACTTGACATGCGTGAAAAGCTGGAATGTTCGAGTTTACACTAGTTCGCCGAGAAACTGCATCATGATGCCCCCCCCTAACTGGAATAGACCCGGTAGTAGTGTATGGTATGCACTGGCATGGTGTGAAATGTGCAAAATTGTGTAAAAATGAGGTAACGTG
>MU870602.1:13840-29608 GCA_036418205.1 Ostertagia ostertagi | reverse complement strand
AAAAATGTAGAAGATTTCGCTTCTACGAGAGAAAAATTTCATGAAAGGGTCATTTCGTTAAGTTTTTCACAAAATGAGAAATAGCAATGTGCAAACGGAACGATAGCCGATTCTTGAGTGATACTGGGTGGCGCGAAGGGGGTCTCTGACAACTTGCAAGCAGTTGGTCTGCTCATTTAAGGGGTGTGGCGATTGCGCTTACTCTTTATCCGGCCCATCGAGAAAAGTTGACATCTGCTGTGGTCCATCAAAAGAACAAAAGATAAACTGGACTGCACAAATGCCAATGTTGTATTAAAGACACCTAGGGGAGAGACGATGCTCTGATTCAACACATCGTCACACAAAACATCGCTCACGAACACATAGAGCGCTCATTCCTGTCTCATTGTCAGGAATGAAATAGAAATTACGAAATCACGAATAGATTTCAATACTAAATTGTGGAAGGATGTGCAGCTAATGGAATCGATTAGAAAAATAAGAGCAGCCGCTCATTTCTGTAAAAGAATGAACCTTCATGAGAACCACATCCAGTTGTAGCTGATAAGGATCGGGGGCTCTGATTTCTAATCCTTATACGAAACTTGATCCTCTTCAGCAGTAGAATAAAAGAGAGTTGCTCTTTCGAACCCTGCTAGGGCATAGATTAAGCCAAGAGAAACCTCAAAATTTCCAATACCTTTCATATCCTCTTGATCTGCGAGTCTTTGCCAGTTACTTATAGGCGGCGGTGCATGAACACGAGTCGCACTAATCTCGGCTGCCGCAAGCTCCTCAACGAATGCTCCCTAAAGAGAATGAAATCATCGAATGAATTTAAAGAAACTCAAAATGAAATTCCGACAATACCTCAACCACTGAAGCGGACCAGTCTATATAAGCTCCCAGTTCCACGAACAGCTTCACACATTCATCCAGACCCAACATCTTGAATATTATGATTCTAGCATATTTATGATAAAGAACCAGCCTGTTAATGCAAAGTGCCTAAAATACCTGATAGTAGTGAGTTAAGTTCACAATTTCTTCGTATGGGAAAATCGCGATCAGGACATCCATTTCAGAAACCTGCGGTATGTTCCTTGAAAGTAATTGGATAACTTAATGATGCTCAAACAAACGTCACTAATTTATTGTACAAAAAACAACAAACTCCATCTTGACGACGCGATCTTTCATTGCAGGTTTCCCCTCTCGCAATCTTTCTATTTCCTGTGAAGTGCCCTCGATTACATCATCGACAAAGCATGATATTCCGGCACATGTTAGCGTGACTAAAAAGGAAACAATAAGGGACACCAGACGCGATACAATATCGCTACATTTCAAAGGAGCATTGTGTTGCTACGCTCACATATGGTCATGCCATGTAAACACACTATCGCGCAATTTCTTTGAGCACCATGTATCAAGCACAGCTTATGTAATGTATGGGTCAGCCTCTAGGAGAAACGCCACATTCTGGAAAGCTGTTCAAGTTTTCCAGCAGCATCGTATATAAAGAACTAGAGAAACTAGAATGAGAAATGAGAGAAAAGAGATTTCTTGATGTCAAATTGTCCAGTAGAAACCAGGAGACGTTCCTAATAGGTAAATGAATAAGGTTATGAGACTTTGAGAGTTTTCGATGGGGATGGAAAATTGTGCTGGCCTTGAAAACCAAAACTGTATTGATACAAACATCTCAGTCTATTCAGAAGTAAGCCTTCTCTACCTGAAAAGGCCCCATGGATCGTTAACACACATATCAAGGAATTACAGCATGAATGCCTCCCAAGACAAGGATCAACTTCTAGCAGAAAAAAAAAACTAGGATCAGGAAAGAGATTAAGCACCATCTTACCGTAATACACTCTCGTGAAGGACTCCTTAAAGAAAGTAGGGGATCGTTACCAAGTAAACTCTAAGAAGGTCGGCAATCCGATGCTGGAAAGGGTTATCTTAGGACCAGGCTTCAATTTCCATAACGTCCCCACACAGTTCTGGAGGTAGCATAATAGACCACTTCGAAAATGCCATACTGATTCCTAATCAATTACTGTCTCTAGAGGGAACGGTTTACTGAAGATAAGGCGGAACCGCATCAAATCAAAATTCACACTACCACTCGACCACAACATAGAGGTCGCTTGGCTAATGATTTGGGAATGTGTCCACAAAAGAGCCATTTTGCGCAGTATATGCGTATGAGAAATTGAAAAACGCGATGATTCCGATCCCAAATAACTCTGTTATGCCCGGACTAAGTCGAATGGCACACGAAGAGTATGAAATTAGGGAAGTATAGGAGACGCGAGTGAATATCAGAAGTTCTGTGGAAACAATCAAATTGGAAAATCCTGCGCATAAATGAAAATTGAGAGAAAACCGAAGAAAAAAATTCAAGAGCACTGAAGCAAAACCAACCAACAACCTCATTTGTCTGAGTCGACATATCACGAACTGTTAACGATCGCACGTGTGAAGCGAAGATCAACCGCCAATGAGATTGGAGAAAGCAAAGAAGAAGGTGCAGATGTGGCAGAGGGTGAAGGAGATCCAGAAGAACCTGGAATAGTATCCATACTAACTAACCAAGTGTTTGAAGAGCACAAGCAAAGCAGCATCATAATGTTTACTATACTCAGTACTTTGAAGAGGCGATCATGTCATGAAAATCGCAATCGTGAACAAATCGTTCTGTCTTGATTAGCTCCAAGTGTAAACGTACTCGACGAGTTCTGCTGAGATAATCCAGGTGGGCGATCATCAGAAGACACCTCAAGTGTGAAAGCGAAACTATTATCGGGAGCTGAAATTTCGAGATTAAATTACAGTAAACAAGCTAACAGAAAGGAGCAACACTCCTAGGCCGGTCTCAGAGTTTGCGAATCTAACGATTCACTACTACAAATCCAGGGTCGCTACTAGCGAATCGCTCGATTAGCAAAGTCTGACACCGGCTTCAATGATTTCCGGAAATGCAGTATGACAAGGAATGAACTTGTTTTGTACCATGACTCTAGCAAGAACATTGGTAATCTCCTGTTCCGTTCAAATACCCATGAAGACATTTCGCATTCACCTACTACAACTGCTATCAACTCTTAAAAGTAGATAATAACAATGCAGTACCTCGCAGATCAGCTCGAGAACAATCCAGGCCGATTTTCCCATCAATGCCACTTATGGCTTCAATGCAAGGTGGTTCTAATCTGAAAGGAGCGAAAATGGAAACGGCAGCCATGGATCAAATATGAGGACATTACCTGACTTGCCGGCCTCTTCCCACCAAGCGCGACAATGGAGGCTTCCCTTGTTCCTCCAGTGAGTTCAGCATGAACGCTATCTTTTCCTTTTCCAACCCATGGGTATTGCGTCTAAGCGGAACAGTTAAGAAATGTTCACGATAGCCAAGCAAGACAGAAATTAGTCCTACATGAAGCATTCATGAGCTTTGTACTTCCACCATGTCTCTGGTTCAAGCACAAATATCTCATAGTAGTTGTTAACGGCCTGAAAATTACACTAATCGTATCGAGGAAGAATCAATAAATCGAAACTCCTCCGATTCCAAGCAAACCTACATGAAAAGTATACTGTTCCATGTGGTTGGAGTATATATTAGTATTGTCCACAATAATAGGCTTAATCCCATCCACCATAGCCTCTCTCACTGAAGAGACAAATTCGAAAAAGCTTACGTGAGAGGTGAAAATGGAATCAACTCACCAAGAAATTAGTATTACCTCTTAAAATATTATTTCTGTGATACTCCTCCAACTTTTCCGGTTGAAACTGATATTGTCCATCTCGAACGAAGAAATCGTCCGTGCTGTACACAACACCACCATGATTTGAAACCAGGGATCTGCATTTCAAAACAATGACTTCCACGGAAAAAGAACTCGGTGAAGATCCACGTTGTTTCAGCTATGACTTTATTTAGGCTAAAACTGTTTAGGCAGCAATATCAATCAATGCAGTAGTTGTACATTCTGAAACTAACCAGGGAAGGCATTCAACTTCCCATGGAACTTTGAGATCAAGACCCAGATATATCGATAGAGCTTCAAACGCTGATTACAAATATGGAAACTAAAACTGCAAAATGAACCTGAAGTTGTGAGCAGTCAAAGTTGGCTAAAGTAAAGCGCTATGTGTATTGAACGTGCTAGCCTCCGAGCTTTCGAGTCGCTGTGGAGTAGTGGTGTGCTTTCGAAATTTGCACTACTACAGGAAGAGCACTCATGACTTCCCGTTCGAAGATCGAAGGCACTACCACTACTCCGCGGCGACTCTGAAAGCCTGAGGTCCAGCACGGTTCATATGCGAAACCCTGCTTGCCAACTTTGACTGCTACACCTTCCTTGGCAGGTTCACTTTGCAGTTTTTTAGTTTGTCATAGTTGTAAACAGGGCGTTTGGAGCTGCTATCCGGATTTGATTTGGGTCTAATTCCCAGATGTTCCGTTAGAACATTTCACTTACCTTCCCTTGGGGTAACGAGGAAGGGCGCAGAACAGCAGAGATTCGGACGCACTCACGTTGCAAACTTACCGACTTTTTCCACTGCCTGGAACTCCACGCATCAAAATCATCACATGATGACCCTTCGCGAATACATCGTTGAATGTTCTCCAATGGGGCGTAAGCGTCATAACATTGTACGTGTTGCAGTGGCTTGGACATCGACAGCCCTTAAACAGGGAAAATGTAGGATAGAAATGGAAAAAGTTCACTACCTTCAAGAATGATGAACCAAATACATTTGAACGTAAGAAAATATTTCAAGAGAAATCAACAAATTCCGTGAAACCGACGGAAGGGGACTGAAGGTCGCAATTTACACTTCACTCAAAAAGGCCTTTGCCTGGCAGTGCAGAATCAGAATGACGAAAATGTGGACAAGTAGGACGAATATGCTTTTGAGCCGTGGATGGCAGGTCCTTCGGCTCAGTCCTGCTCTACTTTGGGGAGCGGGCAGGCATGATGCAGGTTTTCCCAGCAAATACGGTAAGCTCCGAGCAGGGGGAGTGGTAGGCCGTCTTTAGGGAAGTGGGGGGGGGGGGGTGACGGCGTAGCCACCTGGGGCCGTATGCTGAATGTTGGGTAGGGGCTGGGGTCCCCGACCCGCGATGCTGAATGTTGGGGCTCCCAGCAGAGTTTCGTCGCGGGACCAGGCGGCCACTGACCGGTCCTTTGATTTTACGATTACCTTTTCACCTTTTCCCTGTTTTATATTGTAAATTTGTCACGCACATACATCATTCCCAGCTATATTGTTGTTAATGGCGTTCTAGTATACCCTCTTGAGCTCATTACTTCAGGGCTGGATCGTTCGTGTACGTCTAGCTATATTGCCATAATCTTGCCAGTCTGTCAATTCACTACTTTAGACTGAAGTTTGGTTCGCGTCTTCTATTACTTCGTGCCATATTGGTGTATTACTTCAATATGGCAATGTGTGCGTGGACGAATCTGTAATCTAGAACAGTGAAAAGACAAAAACTTCATCACAGAATTAAAGGACTGGCCAGTCACCTGTAGGTCCCGCGACGAAACTCTGCTGGGAGCCCCAACATTCAGCATCGCGGGTCGGGGACCCCAGCCCCTACCCAACATTCAGCATACGGCCCCTGACGTGCGCGAAAAGCTGGAATGTTCGAGTTTACCTAGTTCGTCGAGAAACTGCATCATGGTGCCCCCTCCCCCTTACTGGAAAAGACCCGGTAGTAGTGTATGGTATGCATTGGCATGGTATGAAATGTGCAAAATTGTGTAAAAATGAGGTAACGTGACGGGATTTTCTTCTCTCATCCAAGGGGGAAGATGTCATAAAATTCAATAATCAGTGCGGATAACTCCGCCCATTCCGAACGGACCGCTGTAGGTCATTCCCTTTGAGAAACTGATGACACAAGTTCCTGCAAAACGGGCAGCCCGAATAGAAAAATTGAGAAGGCCTCGTCTGTCGATTCAAACGAGTACCAAAGGAACATTCCCTTCAAAGTTATTCTTGAGCGGTACTGTATAACAGAATTTCAATTTAAGAGGAACCTTTGGATAATGCTAGAGTGAAGCAGAGCATCAACACAATTGCTGAGTTATCTTAGCACTTTTAAGCTTCACCGTTTGAAGCCTAGAAGGACTGTGGCTTTTAGGGCGAGCCAAGAACTAAATATCAAGATGGCATGACCGAAAAGAAGCTGCGTATTTGGAATCTATGAACTCGGACAGTTATGATGGCCATTTTTGAGATATATTTCCTTCTTGAAGGAGATGAGTTCGAAAATGTCAGAGTAGGAACAATTCTGAGAAAGCACAGTTGAGAAACCGAAATGATAAGGGCAAAACGGGAAAAAGCGAAAGGGCAGAATACGTGCCAAAAGCACGCGTGACAAAGCGCTAATGGCTCGCCTCGCCCAAGGCCGCCCTACGCCGTCCCATCGGGAATAGTGTGCCCGACCTGATGATATTTTTACTACTTGAATATTTTCATACCTACCTAGGGTCTATTCCAGTTAGGGGGGGGCATCATGATGCAGTTTTTCGGCGAGCTAATGTAAACTCGAACATTCCAGCTTCTCACGCATGTCAAGTGACTGCCCTCACCCCCACCCCCCTAGGCTGGCTACACTCCCCCTGGCTCAGAGTTACCGTAGCTTTTTGGAGAGTCACCGCACCATGATGCCCCCCCCCTACTGGATAGACCCCAGGATTATCTCTGAGGAACAAGCGTTGTTCACATAGGTCGACTTATATAATGGTCAGGTTAAGAAATTGCACGGAATATGAAAATGGAATGATGTGCACCCTACACTCTTCGTTGGAGGGTTGGTGTTTATTTGAATTTAATTTGAGTTCGCTGGGTTGGAGCATCGCAGCCAATATCGCTGCCAATGCTATTTTTCTACGAAGCATCAAGCTACGGAGTGAAATAGTGCCACATTTCATTTGAGGCGAGCTGTCATGAAGAATGGAAAACTGCTGTCAAGTTCAACAGCAACTTAATCGACGATGTAGAACATTTTCTATTTCTGTTTCAAAGGCGTTCATTTTGTACAGATATATCTCTCACTGCGTCATTCTTTTAACCTCATTTCTATTATAATAGGACTTTGTAGGTTTCAAGATCCTACACTCCTTGGGAGCTATCATTGATTTCAATTCGTGATCCTCAGTTGATTTTCTTTGTTTTGTTTACGAGATAAAATGGATGAGAAGGATTAGTATCTATAAATGCGAACAATCTTAAAATATGAACTGCTCGAGAGCATACCATTCTCACTCAATCATCGTTTCCGGTGAATATATAGGTACGGCGTCCATAAGTCTTTTTTTATTGCGACAAATACAGTTGATGACGGAAATTTAGTGAAAACTACCAAAAAATTACGGCAACACGTTTGTTGATGCTAGCAAAATCCAAACTTTTGCAATTTCAGCCAACCGTTCAGTTGTTTTGTCCGATTACGTTTAGGATATCACACGATTGAGAAAAAGCTCGTCATGCCCGGCCTGATTATTACCGATGCCATGTCTCTGGAATGTTCGAAGTAGTACACAAGGGTTAAGCAAGAAGGATGGGCGAGGGGGGGGGGACACGCTCTTCGTATTCAAGGCAGCAAATTGGCGCCTTTTTTGCTACGCGCTCACTTATTATTTTGAAATGAGCACACGTCCAACCACTATGAGGGCAATCAGCGAATGCTCTACTGGCTGCTGTTGAAAAAGGGTCTTGAAAAAGATGATTTGATCATTTGTTAGACTGATTTTATGAGACAGGTGATACAGCACTGAAGACATCATCCAAATATTGGTTAAGATCCGAAATAGGATTCCCACCTTCGAACCGGAACATCAACTACACGCGCCATCTGACATCGTTACGCCCAAGTCGACTTACTATGGTTTCTTCGATTAACTATCTACAATCAGAATTTATTGGAGTTCTACAAGGGAGGCATTCTACGAGGGAGGCGAAACATTTTTCGCTGTGGGAGTCAGAGGCTTTTCATGATCTGTGGTGGACCCGAAATTCCACCGTAATGCGAAATAACGAATCGTGCTGCGAAAGCGAAAGTCGCGGATTTTTTGTAACTAAGTGAACCATACCCATGTACGACAAGCCAGCTCTCCGTCTTACACGAACTTATTCATCTTCTTGCAGCATGAAATCGCATTTTTTTCGCTAAGGTAGGGGAATTTTGTTATGATTATCGTTAGCTAATGTAATTTTTAAGATAATCTTTTCTAGTGACTGTATTTTTCTTATGCGCAATCGCATCATGCAATCATTTGTACAGGACATCCGATAGTCCGAGCTATCGAGTTTCAGTGCCTCTAGAAATGCAACGATGACGTCTGCAAAACTAAAACGATTGTACGATGAATTGCATCAAGTGGAAGCAGGAACTCATCCCAAATATGTGGAACGGTTGCATCAGATCGAAGAACTCTACGAAGAACAGAAAGAACGCGAGCAAATAGCTTACGAGGTATAATTAAAATATCTATTGTTCCATTTCGGGTTAGAATCTGCGATAAATCCTCACCATTTGGTCGTAAATCCTATTCTTATCCGAACATAAATGTATTATTCCAAATTCATGTCTGTTCTAGCTAGCTCTGGAAAGGATAGACTACGAGTACAAGCGACGGAAACAACAGACGCAAGATGAGTTAGAGAAAAAAGAGAAGGAACTTGTCCAGTCAATGCTGGCAGTGAGTCGTCTTTATGCTTTGAGGGCATGAATCAGCCCTAAGCTTTTTATTCAGGACTTAGATGAAATGGAAAAGCGGATAGAATGGGAGTATACAAACATGGATGTTTCTCGCACTGGAAGCATGAACATCATAGATTCCACGAAGAAGACACTACGCGGGTAAATTTTACCTTTAACTTTTTAACTTTATCATCAAGAATTCTGTGATTCCCATTTTCCTATTGAATACATTCTTTTTCGAATTTATAATTTGTTCGAAAATTGTAAATTAATACAATAGTCGAGTATTAGATTAAGAAAATAATTGAGGTCTCATCTAATAAGGGAGGGAATGTGCTGAGAAAGTTTACATCGCTTGAGTAATCCAATTTATCCCAAGGAATGTAAACAAGTGTGGTTGTAACAGCGGAAGCGAATTTACGCTCCTCCTGGTTTTCTTCCTCTTGCAGGAAATTGAAATTTCTCTGGGCAGCAGAAACTGTCGCACCAAATGCTTCCTCCCCCTCCCCCTTACCATTAGTGATGCGATACAAAATATGCTGGGAATGAGTACTTCTGAAGACCTACGATGTTAAGTGATACGAGTGCTAAGCATTCCCTGACCCTGAATTTTGCCAGTGATCTGGACATTACTGAATTTTGACGAACGTTATTGAATTTATAGCCGAGGAGGAGTGCTGATCGAACCACCGACGTACTTCAACGCAACGCCGAAGCCGGCGACACCAAACATTACACCTGATACCAGATATCTCCTGACGGATTCTGAAATAGCTGAAGACGTTCGAGCGTTCACAGGAGGTCAAAGCTGTCCTCAGAAGGTGATCAACCTTAGTTCTCAATCGGTTCACGAGTTTTCTGTTGCACCTTCACACTTATTTTTGATCAAGGATGCTGCAGCGCTGGCTGAGAGACGGACAAGAGACTTGAGTGACAAAGCTCTACATTTCATCGCTGGAAGAACATCGCCACTAGTTGAAAGTTGTCGAGGAGCGGTCTTTGGACGACTTTCCACCAATGACGACAGTCTTCCACCGATGATGTGTAGAGCTTTTGCACGCCTCTCAGTCAGCGCGACCGTTTCCTCCAAAGAAAAACTTGAACCATGTTATGTTAATGTTTTCTATAAACTTTCGGCAAGGAGCAATCCATTTTATGTAAAGGGTGCGCGTGATCCACAGTAGTGCATTCAGAAAAGGTAGTGTAGAAGATTTCTCATTACCTAACATTCGATCATTTCTGAAGCTTATGTGAAGAACAATTTCAGAATCAACGGCTTTTCGAGGTGATACTAGTCAAACAGAAGCTCACCTATGATGGGAAAGTGTAAGTTGATTCCTCTCTGATTCCTTTATTCGGGAGTTACTCAAGATCCACTAGCTTTCCTTTTTCTAGATACAAACAAGGCGAAGAGGTGCACGTGGAAAATACGGAATACGGGAAATTCCCAGCAAAGATGGACTGCATTACGGACACTGTAGTATCATTCAAATCAACGCTACCTTGGGACACGAGGCAGATTCATGCTTCATACTCCGATTTGACTGAAGGACGGGTGCAAATATCAAAGAAAAGAAACAATTAGGATCGATTCTCATTTCACTTTCCACTGTTTATTGCTCAACATCCATTCTGACTTTTAATGCTCAATCAATTTGCATTTGAAATTGTGCCAGAAATGTTGTTATGTGTGTCTATTGTGTATTTTACGGTTATGTAACTTCGATTTGTGGATAATTGTTTGATTTATTGTCGAGTGAGCGAGCGGGGGCTGAGGAAGGGCAGGTGGGAGTGGTGCATATTGGAATGTTTTTGGTCGTCAAGTCGATGAAGGGAGCATGTAACACTGTGTGTTACATTTTGTGTATGTTGGAAACTGTTGTCGGGGGTGGGGGCGGTGTTGGGGGTGATGTGTAGGTGTTTGCGGTGAGGTGAGAAGGGTGTATGGTCGGAGGGGGGACGAAGGAGATGGCGGTTGCAAGTGTGCGTTTCGGGGGTGACTGAAGACGCGGTGATGTGGGAGTGTCGGTGGTGCGAACCAGGGGGTGTGTCATTGTGTAGTACGGGGGGGAGAGTTGTGTGTGGCGGTTGCACATACAGCTCAAAGATCGAGAATGTTGTGGGGTAGGCGGTGGGAGTGTGCGGGGGGGGTTAGGGTGCAATTGAGAGAAGGGGGCGAGGTGTGGATTGATCTGTGTGTGGTGTGCAAGCAGGGATATTGCTGGGGGGGGGGGGAGCGGTAGTGCGGGCAAAGGCGATGCGTCGGGGGGGAGGCGGAGTGTGAGTGTGACCGGGGGGGGAAAAACCATGGGCAGCGTTGGCTGGATCGAAGGGGGTGCGTGACGTGCGACTGTCCGGTGAGCGGACGCGCCACCGCCGAACTTTCTGATATCGATCTCAAACAAAGGCAAGAGACTCGGCTTGAGGGTTCCGAAATAACTTGGTCTTAACACTAAGTGTTAGCTCTCCGAACCGTGACCGCTATTCTCAGAGCGACGTGATATCGGAAAAATTGGCTGGGTCCAGTGGAAGGTTGGGGCCAATTATTGCCCAGAGTGTGTATTGTTCCAAAATAGAGAGCTCGTGTCAAGAAGCCGCATCAAGCCCCCCCCGGCATTGCGCCGTGACCTGCCGAGAAAGGGCCGAGCCATCAACAACTAGAGGTTTGGTTTGGGGGGGAGTTTGAGGCTTTCGTGTGGGAGGAGTGGGTGGTGTGTGTTTGGTTCTTGGACTGATGAACCGATTGGCCACCTGACCCAAAACTACATCATGCGGTTTGATTTAGCAGTGACAGCACAGAAAAGTTAAGGATATCGTCCGCTTGAGGCTGGAATAACAAATATAATTAAAGAATTCTGCTGCTAAGGGCGAGCACAGCCGAAGGCGGTGCTCGGAAGGGTTGGACCTTATGCCCACGAAATGACCACATATCGCTTCCTAAGGCCTCTTACTGTTCCTTCCACAAGTGCATGTACTTCTGTGCTGCACACACTCGCAATCCCTCGCTTTAAACGAAGCCCTAGCGACAGTGAACAGGGCAAACACCAATTTTTGACATTTCACCGGGCGCAGCGCTTGGGCTCGACCATGACAGCATAGCTTCTTACTCCCTTGATGTGTTTTACAAGGATTGATTAAACTGTGGGAATATAGGAGTCTAGATTCAGATTTCAATGGAAAATAAGTCAATTTCTTTCACACATACGACAGAAGGGACCCTACTCACTTCTACCGGTCATAGAATTCAATCACCGGGTGACTTCAGGCTATGAAGCGACACCCAGAGGATTCACCTGAGGAGCTTGCCAGCACCACTTGGGCAGCGTATCGAATTGAATCATAGAATATATTTCAATAAAATAAGAAAATCACAATATCTTTCAATACACTATGGCATGAGCAATCTTCCTGAGTTTAGTAAAGCAAAACAATTTTAACAAACGTTCCCTTAAACAGGTAACAAAAATTTACAAGAAATCTGTGCACCAAGAGTTTGAGGTGTGTGAGGTTTAAGTAGTTAACAACGAAAGATTAGCAATCGAAAGGGACACATGAATGATGTTAGAAGGAAAATGGGGGAAAACGTGTACAAACTAGAAAAATGTCATAGCAACTAGGCAAAAAGAGCAAAGCAAGCCTATGGCACAAAAGGAGGTTTACCGGAATTTTTCTTCTTATCTGGGCATACCCAATAAGATACCGCTAGCACACTTTCGTAGGCTCCGAAGAAAACGAAACCGCCTACCGTCATCCAGAGAACGCGTGGTACGATACCCGCAAAAAGTGCTGGGAAGCCGCGAGCGACGTAGATCTGAAATATAAGCCTCATACATCGTCAAGAAACAAAATATGCGCTAACCTCATTCAGCGTCCTTAATATGGTTGGAGCTTTTGCAGATTTTGAGAGCATTATCCGCGTCTTCGCTACATCAAGAGGTGTCGTAAGAGCAGCAGCGAACGCCCCTGCTATACTTCCACAGGCAGCGCCTTCAATAGGCGAACAGTCAGCACCCTAAACGGAAGTTGCTAAGTTTAAAGCTCAGAATACATCAGTCAATCGTGGCCTAACCCACACGTTACGAAGTAGATCTACAGAAGAGATAAGTAACCTGTCAAACCTTTCTCGAAGCGATGGTTTTCTTCAAAAATTCATAGAGAGGAAATTCTATGACAGCGAAGGGAATCTCCCTAGTCACAGTGCTTAAGTATCCTCTGTAGAAACCCAGGAGGCGATTAGACTTGTATATTTCTCGACACACTTGCCTCAGCTCTAGCCTGGGAATCGAAGCCTGAACACTGCAAGAAAGCAATAAAGTGCTAGGACAAGAAATTTAGGCGCACCTACCTGTAGTCGTTGCTTAACAAGCTCTGTTGGGACGCGGACGGCACAGGCTATGGTCTCTGCCAAGCTGGCGGAGAAGGCGTGAACAATGGCTGCTAAACCAATAGAATTTGAAGCAAGATCCCCGATATCAAAACGCTCTTAAGCAGTGCCACCTACTCTCTTCTTTGAAGAATCCATTTATTGTTCTGTAGCTCAGGAAAAATAGTGCAGCTCCAGGAGCTGACCCTATAGCGACTGAACCCATGCCGCTAAATAAGCAAATGATACAAAAAAAGAGGACATAGGGTCAGGAAAGAATACCTGTAAATGTTTCGGAATCCGCCTGCAGCTATGAAACCTTGTTTGCTTTGCAAACGCGTTTTTATTGTATCGAGCGGATATAGTCCCAGGTCGACTGCCAGACCTGCTCCAGCACCGCATATCAACCATCGGGGAATGTCCTCATTCATAGAAACACCTGAAACAGAAATCATGCGTTCGCTACAATAAACAAGACCCATGGAGAAATGTAACGCGACCGTTCCTTTTCACTTTTAGGTTTGCTAGCAAGATTTTTTCTCTCCTGCACTACCAATACTGAAGGTAGGAACTGCGAAATGAAAACTCCATGAGTTAGCAGAGCGCAAATGGTGAAGTAAACGGCAACAACAGGGATGAAGAAGATGTTCTCGACTTCTGAATCTGACGGAAAGTGCTTATAGAAATAGCGCTCTACTGAAATATCTGCAAAATTACGTGTGCTCACGCACTTTTACGGAAGAATAGCTATCGAGTGTTTTATATAGTGGGCTGAAATGGTTTACAATAGAAGGGTTCCTTCCTTTCTTTTTTGATAGATATGAATGCTTAACAATCTACAGATATTGTCGAGGCTAGGTAAGGTTTTATAGCATTTCTACACTTTACATAATTCACGGCAAATGCTTTATTGCAGATTTGCTACAGTTGAGTGCTTCGTTGTGAAGGATCCGGTTGGATTAGAACTAGTATAAGGTGCAGGTTAGTTGTTTGTTTCTTCACCTCGTAGTCTTATTTGGCGTTTGAAAAGCTCTCACTTTTCTTCGGGAAGCAGCAATTCTTATGGGAAGTGAAATACGTAAAGTGGGGCAAGGCTAATCAATTTACTGTGTAATCTCTGTTGTGGGGCATATAGTGATTGGTCACTGGTTTATTTTTTTAAATGACTCGAAACGTGTTGGTATGCTCATTCATATTCCACAGTTCCTTTGTTTGAGTTACGTCTGAATGTGGAATTTTCTCCTTGATCGGAGATCCCATTGATCGGAGGAAATGTGGATGGCACCCCAATAGAAAACCATGTTGTAGGGGTATTTTGGATATTGTTGTGATGTTGTAACTCTTCTTTGATAGATTCGGTTCCAGTGAATTTTCGTTCTAGTCTCTCCTTTTGCCGTGCAAGAATCAACGTAATCATTTTGTTCGATGTCTCGCAGAGTGGATTGGTGGATACGGCAGGTGTACCTCGGCATAATCCCTTCGTATCCTGTAGGATATATGATAGTTCACGGTAACTACCATTTCTTCTTATTCATGCTAGATCCTCATGTGGCAACTTTTTAGGGTTTCGCGATCGTCCATGGTCTAAAATATATGTAGAAAGGAGCGCTTTCCCGCCTTCAGAACAGCTCAAGGAGTTGGTCGAGTCAGAAATGGATAAATTATACGACCTCAAGATTCCTAAGGTTTTTCTACATTTTTGATTTCTTACTTTACTCTGTAAATGAAGTAAGATATGTGTCTAGGTGTATGTAAGCCTGACGGACTCGAGTGAGCCTCGCGTGTATGGAGGATTTTTTCTAAATGGGGGCGCTGAACTTCAATTTCCCATGAGAGTGTCTTTCGAAGATGTGGAGAGTGCTCGTCGTTTAGCTCAGAATGTCGAACTCGACTTGGGCTTGGCTAGGTAGGAGCGGTTTTTTATCATTGCCATGTATTATTTTCCATCGAAATAAGGTTTTTCGTATAACCGCGAGCTCCTGTCTGCACTTACAGTCCAGCTCTTCTGAAACATAACTCCTTGAAATGTTTTTGGGAGGGAAACGCATCGTGAGTTCTGTCTTCACTGCTACTTTTGCTTGAGATGCAGAGGTGGAGTTCTGTCGCAGCACGACTCGGCGGTATATCTGGCAGTTGAACGACTTAGTGATCACTAGGGCGATGACGTTGATCAAGTTATTACACTATCGCCTTGTGTTGCGACAAAACTCGGTAGTGGCTTAGGAAAGAAATATCAATAAATCAAGACCTTTTCATCATAAAAACTTTTAACTATTAGGCATCGGCGCAAAATCGAAGTAAACACAAAGATTGGAGAAGAGCTGACGTCGCGTATGGTGTTGTCCGACGCAGCAAAGATGTTCATTGTACAGCGGCAACTTCAGCTCGCTAACAGGTACTGGTCCAATTTACATCATACAGTGCTAAATTCGACGTAATTTTGTGTTGTATGTATGCTCCTTGCAGTGGCATCATTTTCTCCACGCCGATTCTCGCTTGGTTTGGGATATTTACTGCAGGATATGGCATCGCTCTAGGTACTTTGTCTGAAATAGACTCTTTGTGCTATGTTGATCGTTGGACTTAGTGAACGAAATTGTCGTTAAACATCTCTCAAGCAGCATTTTGTCTCGACTTGTGCTGGATTCATGATATATTTCACAGAGAATTTTTTTTTATCTTTTTTTAATTTCCT
>MU870601.1:30884-43632 GCA_036418205.1 Ostertagia ostertagi | reverse complement strand
GGTCCCTCATTTCTTAACTTCTCAGTCCGAAAAAGTGCCACCTTTGCTTTCCATTCGATGTGGGGGTGCACCTACCCGGGGTCCGAGGGAATTGGTGGGGGCACAACAAGCCTGAAGAGGGCTTTGTATGATAATATTTATGATTGCTAGGTTTCGGTGGAATTCCAAAACGTACCGTATTTTAGACTTTATGAAGAAAAAGCGTAGAGACGAAGGAATGTCGATTTGCTACGGTAAAAGGGCATTCCACTTCACTTCGCATATTTCCCAACTGAATTCCATCAAAACGCGTTCATGAATGTGACCACTTATCCGTTCTTCAACGCCTGTTTTTCTTCTGTCGGTGTTATTTTCCGATCGGGACCAGCGACCGGCTGAAGAGCATTCCTGGCGCACGTTTTTCTATCACCATTCATGTCCACAAAGCAATGATCAATCAAACTTGTCCGGCATGAAGTCTCGTCACTCGTCTACCGTAATCCTTTCGCCACCTGGCGGCTCCTTTGATCTGACGCAGTTATGGCAATTAGGGTTTCCTTTCATCTTGCCGCTCGCCGTCTCCTCAGGGCACATTTAAGTGCTAGTGAAATCGAATTGCTAAAAGATATCGTGGCACAGCTTTCACAAACACGGACGGATTTCCCTAAAAGATCCCTTTTGATTTCAGAGCGATGCCATCGGTCCTCAAAATCGTTCGCTGCGCAGGTGTTCCAACAGATCGCAGCTGTACGGCCTCAGACGTACCTCACGTTTTTGGCTTGCGCTGGTGCCACCGTAGAAAACGGGATTCTGAAAGCGGAAAGTGGATCAGCCAGCCAACTGGCCACATTGGAAAGGATAGCCACTTTGAGGTGAGGCCGTTCATCAATTCTACAGATCTTTATGGCGAGCATATGAAAAATAGCTCGCGACAGAAGTTTTGGCGCTATCGCAAGATACGGGGGCATCACAGTAGCGTTAAAAGCGTCTACTTTTGGAAGATCTACTTTTATATTACAAACGGACTAAGTGTTAGGCAGGGCAGGAGAATCCTGGGTGCGTGAGCGATTTTCATTTCCCCCGGTTCCCTGCCCCTCCTAGGGTTAGTCGTAGAGGGTAACCCCGTAACTTGCGATGGCGCCTAAAATGCTTTTAAACATAAAAGTTTGAATTTCGAACTTCTATCGAATTTCATACAGCGCTAAGGGAAGGTGGATTTGAGTTGATATAACGTCCGATCGACGGGGTTGATTCCGAGTTCTGAGTTCATTTGGGGATGTGCTTTCAATGATGTGCCAATGAACAGATGGAAGGGTAGAAAACAGGCCATGCACACCCGTAAACAGGAAGAAGAGCAGGGAAAAATAGGCAAAACGACAGATCAAAAGATAGATGGGCAATTGATCAAACATGTATTATGGAAAGGTGTACACAGAAGACAAAGAAAAGGCAGATAAACAGGCGAAAGCTAGAAGAAAGGCTATAAAAGATGCAATCAATGACTCATTGGGCATTAATTGAGCCACAAACTTTGCAATGATCCGCATTTTTCAACCATTTATTAGGCCACCTACTGGGTTTAGCATTTCCTGCGGTTCTTCCCTTTTTCATCGCCGCTGTTTTCTTTGAAGTTTCAAGTTCTCTTTCACTTTGACATCAGTGTAATACCTTGCTTTAGAGACAATGTGTTTATGTTAACAGAAACGTTTCGGTAAACAAAAACAACGCTGTTTTGTAGGGGTCGTGGTCCCGACGTAGTGATTTTATCCACAGGAGGTAACGATATCGGCTTCTCAGACATTATCAACGCTCTCGTTCATGAAAGCGCCAGATTCGACGTCAGTCTGATGGACATGAGGTGAGTGTGGAAGCTTTCTATATTTTGCGACATATGAGAATCCTTAGAAAGTATTAATTCCGGTAGTAAAAATCGTATGGACAAAAGTGTAGTGGCAAGCGTCTACTTACTACGTGCGCGGCCCGGGATCAAAGCCTGGATATATGCGGTCCGCGAAAATAGTTTTGGGGGAGGACGAGGGTGGGGGCGAGGGCGAGAGCATTCTTTGCTATCTTATCTTTAGTCTTATTAGACTGCACTCCTTTGGGCTCCTTAACACTAAGGACAAGATAGAATGTGAACGACTCATTTGAAAAGCGCGTTTGATAAGGATCGCTGGATGTTCTTGAGTGGATTACTTATCAGAGCGCTCTCATCTTTTGATCTTGAATTCTGGAGAACGCAGTGGCGTGGCCCCTCCCCGAATTGAATTTCACCTTAATCCTCGTCCTGGCCAGCCAAAAGCCTTCCATCCCTCCGGTCCCAAAAGTGTCGAAAACAGCCCTACCTGACCTCCCTCCCAACCCGACCAAGTTTACTAACCAGGAAGGTCTTTCAGGGCGTGACGAGCTTTTTGAAAACGGTCTTTTGCATGATATAGGGGCAGATGCGGGGACCACAGAACCATGTTTAATTTTTCCTGAACGGCCCTCTGAATACCAGAAAAGGGGGTCCCTAGTTCGATTCCTCTTGGTGACAAATTTTGCATTTCGAGTTGACGTTCCAAAATTCGCGCAAAATGGAGTTCTGATTGTTCTGGTTGGTTCTAACTCCATTTTGCGCGAATTTTGGCACGTCAACTCGAAATGCAAAAATTTGTTCACCACGAGGAATCGAACTAGGGACCTCCTTTTCTGGTATTCAGAGGGCCGTTCAGGAAAAATTAAACATGGTTCTGTGGTCCCCGCATCTGCCCCTATATCATGCAAAAGACCGTTTTCAAAAAGCTCGTCACGCCCTGAAAGACCTTCTGGTTAAGTCTGGGCGTTAAGCGGTGATATATGCATGTTCGAAGCCGAATTTTACGCTGCTATTGAATCTGCCAACTTATCCCTCACTCTCATCATTCCACATCTATGATTCCCAGAATACCTTTACAATCCTCCCCCTAACTCCACTTGAGCAAACGAGACCCTGCAGGGAATCGTTCGCGCTTTTTTCACCTGCCTCTGGATTTGATCAGGGCCTCAGAAAGTCCGATACGCGACTTTACCTCCAGGCCCGTGCTGCCTTGCACCATTCTTACTGCAACGCCTACGTCAAGCCAAAAATTAAGCTCTGACGTGTTTGCTAATCCTCCATTCTCAATGATCCAGTTCCAGCTCTTGCGTCCAGAGTAGCGACTACGGGTCAATGATCCTGCGGCATGCTGGGAATCCTATTCAGCTGGCTCCCCATTGACTTGGTGCAGCAGAGCGAGTATTTGCCAGAGACAACTTCCTCGACGAGCAAGTTTTGTGACGTATCCAGACTTGACGAAAAACTGGCGGCAATCGGAAAATAGAGGAAGACTTCCTGTGAGGTCGCTGTCCTCCATTGCTTTCAGCTCATTCGTACCTAAAAAACGTGCGCTCCTACATCGTTGCTGAACTTATGTTTACACGCTCTGACGATAGGTGTGACTGGAAGGGATTAACCACCCACACCGATCATGCAGATCAACTAGTCATTAGTTACTAGTGGGTTGGCGTCATCTTGTTCTGATCAGACATTGGTATCAACGTGAACTTCAGAATGGGTACAGTGATTTAGGGTCCAGTGGTCAACGCCCAGTGCGCAGGACTTCAAGCATTTACGCCCCCCCCCTTTGGGGAGTCTCGATACGAACCCCACCACCACCACCAGCCTTTCCCCTAAAACGATCCCCTCCCCAAACACAGCCCAAACGCCACCCAGGGTCTGCGCAACGCTCGTTTTTACCCTGATTACCTTGTTTTGTCACCAGCGAGCTTACTCGATTCAAGGCAATGCAGACCAAGACCAAAGTGGCGTGGTTCTTGCGCAAGGATATGAGTGTATTAGGTGCGAAATAGGCGGGCAGAAAAGAAAAAAAAAAGGAAAAAGCGTCGAAAAAGCTCTGGATAAGGACCAGCCTCCGCAGTTGCGCTGTGCTAAACAATGAGAGCCTAAGGATCTCCCGTCGTGCCTGCGCTTGTACCATCCTGACTAAGCGCGAGAGGAAGAGTATGGGGCGAGAGAGCGCTACAGATGAGAGAGCGCCAGACAACAGCCTGATAAGAGAAAAAATCTGCAGCTTGCAGCAGCTTACTTTGCAAGGGCCCAAGCGCTCTTGTCGGTTGGTTTCCGTGCACGGGAACGCCACATTTCTGATTGTCCTTTAGGGACCTCTGACTTGTGCCTTTAAATTCGTATTCGTCCAAGATCCAAGACTTGGAAATACCTTAGAAAACTAAGTTCATTTTTGAATGGAGAAAGAATCCTGGATTTTGACAAAAAAAAAGAAAATTGGTATTTCTCATGTGCGTTGACTTGAAAATCCGGTTCGTGCATAGGACTTTCACTCTTCTTTTTTTACAGATTTTTCTTCGTTTCTCATCAGCTGGACTTGGTCGCTGAACGTCTGGCAGCCATTGGAACAGGCAGCGTATTTGTTCCGCAATATTTCGATTTTCACAAAAAATCAGTATGCGAGAAGTGGACGCGAGCTGTATTGCATCAGGCGAGGTGAGCTAGTGCACAACTTTAGCAACAACTTCAATTGTGCCCATCTCATGGACCATTACCGTAGTAGGGCAAACCCGAACAGTCGGTTTTTGAGGTCCGTTGATGGGGTTCGTAGTTGAGACCCAGGGGATGGTGTTGGCACTGAAGGGGAAGCGGTGTTGTCGTAGGAGAAGCGACTGTTTCTTTGATTTTAAGAGGGAGGAGTTTTCTGAAGTTTGTCCACAACAAATACTGAAATATGTAGAGTTTGCCGTTTCAGTGCCTATATATGTAGCCCTGCCTTTGCCGGAAAGCGTTACTCGACCTGCGTTCACATTTCGAAGTTTTGTTGATGATCCGGATCTAAAAGTGCTGTCCAGGTAGGTTTGTGGGCGGGGGGATCAGCCAGGAATCGTCCAGACGCTGTGTCGCCGACGCGCAGTTTCCAAGGAGTGCTTTTTTTGAATTTGATGGTTTAAGCAGATGATTGAAGTTGTTTATTAAAGGGACGGGCCCGCTCAGCGTCTTTGTAAATTCAAATTTCAAAATGACCTCGAAACACTTCCCAACTGCAGTTCGACGTCGCGGCCCGACCAGTAGCGCAGGATCCGGACGATTCTTTAGACATACACCCGTAGGTTTGGGAAAATTCAATGATAAAATTGGGGTTCGTTATCTGTTGCCGTGTGCAGCGTAGCCGACTTAGGATGGGTTCTCGAAACCCTGCATCTCTGGACGCACCCCATTTTTTGACCATGAGGACCGCGCCACTAGCAGCAGAAACAAAGTAGTTTTGGCAAGTTACCTCGACCAAGTAATGTTGGTACAGGGCCCGCGAGAGAGTGCTCGGAAGAAGGACAACGGAATCCATTCGCATTCCCTGAGCGTGATGCGATTCTTGCCCGTAAGAACGAAAAACTGTAAATAGTTAAGGTAGTAGGGGTAGGTGGAGGTTGTAAGGTGGGGAAGTTCCGCCAGGAAGATTTGCCCGATTTCAAAAATTCGTCCAGGGAAGGTTGAAGACGCGTGCGAAGCCGTATTGTGCTATTATCGTGAGATCCCAACTCTGACGGTGAAGTCCATGATAGCTCTTCAGCGCAATTTCAAAAATTAGGGCACCTCCCGAACTGTACCCCATGCATTTCGATGATCGCATTCTGTAGCCTAAATTTGTAATACATATTAGCTGAAGCAAGACGTTGAATCCATCCTTCCCCGAGTTCATAATACAATTTTCTTCACATCTATCGCGCGGTGAAATGGCAGTGAGGGAGGCGGGTCGGTGGACGAGTTGCAGCGCATGTTGAGCGATGTGGGTCGTACTAAGGCACATTCTATTCAAAGCTACACCCCCAGTCGAATTTGTGGGGTAACAGCGGTGGATAATGAAGTTGCTGATGTTGATTAAAAATGAGAAAAACCAAGCAAAGAAATCTGTCGGTAAAGCCCTAAACAAGGATTCCCCTTATAATTGAAGGCGCGGAGCCAAGATGTTTTGTAGGAACTTGCCTGCCCCGCACTCTGACCAACCCGCGCGAACGCCAAATCGCTACAGTACGCGCTGCAACTCGTCCGCCGACTCTGCGTCTCTGCCCTCTCGCCGTGGGACGGACCTGCTGGAGGGTAACCGTGATCTGGTCTGAAGGACCTCTCGAACTGAGATGGATGCAATTTCCTTCTAACCGTAATTAACCTTACCACATTTGCTAATACCACCATAAGATGATGCCTGTCTTGAGGAACATAAGAATGGAAATTCGCGTGATTCACCCCCTCTCCACTAATTGTTTGCCATTTTCGATGTCGACCTCAAGCATGACGTTCGCCGAGCGACGAATTCTGCGTCGATTGAACACGTTGCTTCTGAAGAAGGGTGCTCAATATGGTTGGCACGTTGCTACTGCTATACCCGCACTGTTCGCCCATAAAGGAATATGTTCATCGCAGAGTTTCATCAGGTTGGTATTCTCAGGGTTTTTTTTTCAATTTATTAACGATCCAGACCCAAAAGTGTTTAGATTTTAAAGCGAATATTTATCTGGTAGCTGAAAGGAGTACAATCAACTCGATTAGCCGGGACAATCCAGAAGCGATACAAGATCAACTCCTAGGAAGGTTGAAAGGCTACCATTACGAGCGGTGGGTTTTCTAGCCGTATTTTGAAGGCTACCGCCTAACTTTTGTGATTTCGTGATACAGCAGACGGGTTCATAGAAAAGACGTTGTTAGCAATTGCCGGGTGCAGTAAGTTTTACTCACTCAGACCATGTCACTCCCCATCTACATCACCCGTAGCCGGTTTATATGAACCTTCCATCGGTAATGTGCGGAATGTTTAACACAACAAACCCCATATCAAGTGTGAGATCAAGAACAGTCGACGGTGAGGCATAAGTGTGGTGTGAGAACGAAAAAAGAACTATAGCAAACTGCCAATAGAACCATTAGCAAGTATTCCCTCTATTGCTCCTTGAATAAGGAAGAGGTGGGGCCGGACGAGCTGTCTAAAACTTGCGATGCTCGATGGCCCTCCACTAACCCACCCCATAGATTTCGTTCGGTTAACTCGAAGCATGCCTGTCCGTAACTTCACGTTAACCGCCACAAGATCAGTACTCAAGGCCCTAGTGCCATTGTCGCGCCCTTTCGAGTTGCTACAACGGCATATCTGTGATGCTGGTTGGGCTACTCTTAACCAAGCCGATAGGTGCCTTTACACCTTTCCCCTGCTCCCTCTACTGCCATCTGAAGTTGTTGTCTTTGAGGGAGATTTACTGGCTCACATAGAGCAGCTGCAATCCAACCGGAGCAAAGCCACAGAAGTTCCTTGAGCGGGACGAAGCTTTGAGTAATTCAACGTCTGTCTCCGTGATCACCCGAGACAGCCGGGGTCCAAAATTCTCACAGCACAGTAAGTGGTGTAGGGGCAGAGGACATTCCTTGTCACGAAGAAGTCCATACTCCGCTCTCGACCGCACTACATTTGGCCCCAGTTCTTATATTAGGTCCTAGTAGGCATTAGGTCTCCTTGGTCCCACTGAAAGCTTAGGATGATAATATAGGATGAGCCGCTTAGCAAGGATTGTTGCCATAGTTTGCTCACGATTCCAACTGAGTGAGTTTTCCAGTAAATAAAAGGCCAAAGCTTGCCGTAAATCGCCCCTTTTTTGGGATGCGGCACGCATTCTACTTCACATTTGCTTAAATTAGTGGCGTCGAAATGGATGGCCTATAAATATAAAATGACTGGGGGGCCATCCGTCAGTGTTTTTATCCTCCCGCAGACAAGTCTGGCACCAATTGACCGACCCCGGAGGGATGGAAGGCTTGGTTTGCCGGGCGAACACACGACCCAGGATTCGATCCCGGACCGCCGCGCGTGGTAAGCGTGCCACTTGCCACTACACCGCTGCCGCCCTCTAAAGTAATTTTTCTATCAAACTCGATTATCTAAAAAATCGTACCTATTGCACATGTTTGGACCGTTGTGGCGTTGTGCACAGCTTCGAGAATAGGCGATTAAAAGAAAAAGATTTATGCCGACCAGGCGAGCAGTCGAATGGGAGATTCGCAAAATGGGAGAATCGGCGAAAAGGAATCAATTAGATATACTAGTGGCGGTCGCCTACTCGCCCAGTCGATACCTATCCCTTTCTTTCGCTTGATCGCCCATTCGCCTTAGCGCGCCTGGCACTGAACACATCCTAAAAACATTAAAAATCCTCTATTTCAGATCGAGGCAGGAGTCGATCGCGCTGCAGGGCAATGCCATGGGCGCGTTCCATCCTAACGAAGCTGGACATCGAGTGGTTGCCAAGGAGATTCTCCGAGAACTGCGGGAATCCGGCGTCGTGGACGTGTTCTGACCGTCATCCGCCCTCGTCCCACGTCGTCTTCTGGCGTCCCACTCTGTGTTATACTCATCTGTGATCTCGTACCTTTATAGTCTGATCTCACCGTAATAATGCTAATAAATCGATTCGACTCAAAGCGAGATCTCGTTTATTCACGGGAAAAAAAGAAGTAAAAAAAAGGCCAAATAAGGGATCCCAAAATGAACACCGGGAACAGGTAGATGGCAAGAGTTGGGTGAACAAATTTCGAGAATTTCTACAAACCGCTTCAATAGTGCAGAAACAAGGAAACAAAACAAAGAGGAAAACTGCTCATTGATGGAACACACAAGCTGATCTCACCGTCGAAGCGATTCTTCGAATCCCAAAAATATCCAACCCAACTTGAGGTCAGCCAAATTCTAGACAATCTCTAGCGACGTGTTGGTACACACATGGACACCCAATCGTGCACATTCTGCAGAAATGCGTCGCTCATCCCCTCTAGCCGTCTGGCGCATTGTTCTGCGTCTCTGACCGCGACGTGGCGCCACCTGCACAAATGGGCACTCTTGGGACTGTCAACAATGCAAATATTGTACATATCAACAATAAAAAGAGAGAAAATGCACAGAAAAAAAGCAATATTTCCACATTTGTATGTAATAGGACAAGAAAACGATTGCGTATACAAGAAAAATTGTCACACGGGAGATAAATGGGGCTGAGTTGCCCGTTTGATAAAACCGACTCGAATAGATGGAAGTGCGAGGTTGATCCTGAGGCCAAACCTAGTATAGGGGAACAATCGTGAGATAGCTCGTATTTTTTTGGATTTTTAATGCTTGGCATCAAAATCAACATCCACCCAGTAGGGATCAGTAGAAAATACAATGACTTTGGACGAGAATCGACCTGAATACACCGCTTTCACAAACTGTAACCTGATGATACGGTTTTCAATATATTGCGCTTCAAGAGATAAACAGAAAACGAGCGACAAAAAAAAACGGAAACAAAATCGATTTTGTAAAGCCCGTTCAGGTACCGTACGCGGGGACCTTTCCGCTCGTGACTTCTATGTGGAGAGTAATGCAAAAGTAGTCGAAAGCGACAGCTCCGCCCCGATGAGTAGTTGCTCCCCGGGAAATGGGATGGAATGTGAGCCACGCGGGAATCGAACTCGCGAGGGAAGCAATCGCTTTCCGCTGTTTTTTTTTTCAAAATTGGGAGATTTTTGAGCGCTGAGTAGGCACCGTTCCGGTTCTTCAACGGGCTACACGCATAAACGCTGCTCGACGCATCGAACAGTTTTCAGATATATCAGGTGCTCGCCCCGATATACCTGCCCCACCCTTCGTGTCATCGTTGATCTCATATGGTGACCCTATCCCAAAACCGTTCAATGCGTTCATGACAATCATTTGGAATAAAACAATCATGAGAAAGGAAATCGATAAATTTGCAGAATACTCGAATAGCTGTTGTACACCTGGTGTGCGACAAGTTGTCCAAGAAACGCAACGCGACCGCGCGCGTCTCATGTCGCTGGACTCCGCCCTTTTATTTGATCAGAGATTTTGGAAGGCTTGCTGCACAAAGTTGTTGGATTTGTAGTTAAGCCAGGAATCATGACTGACAAATGGGGTTGCTTCGTGGACCCCCGAATTTTCCAGCTATCGTCTACGCGAATATTCATAGCATTCATTGATTAGATTTCCTGTTGGTAGACGAAGCGATAGACGATTTGCGGCAAACAAGAGATAAATGAGAAAACCTTTACACGGACTCTTCGAGTAGCGATGTTGGACATATGAACATGGGTTATGGGTTATTTACAGGAACAATAACAAAAGGACCATCTAAACTTTCTTTGCTCGAGGAGCTTTAGTCTTCGCAGCGACGCGTTTCTTCTGCACACGTAGCTTACCGACACGGAGCGACTTTCTTGGCGGCCTTCTTCTTAATCGTTTTCTTGACCCTGAAAAACGCTTTTTTCACCTCAGAAATCTCGCGCAGAGAAAACTCCTACCTTCGGTACCTTCGGCTTCTTCACAACTTTTCTTGCCACTTTCGGTTTCATAACCTTTGCGGGCGCAGCTTTCTTCTTTATTATCGCTTTTGCTTTAGACGATGAAGGCTTCGCAACCGAAGATTTCTTTGCCATGGATGGACCGGCTTTCTTCGCTGCCGGGGCGCTCATTTTGAAGCTGCCCGATGCACCATGTCCTTTTGTCTGAACAAGGTTCATAGAAAAAATAACAGATCTTCTTGAACAGATCGGTTCTAACGGCTAGGCGTCTGCGAAAAGCACAGCAATAAGAACCTGATATGGAGGAAGCATGAAATACCCAGCTCAGTGAGTTATATCTGCTCGAAACCGAAAACCCAGTAAACAGCAGAGAATTCCCCCTGCAGGCCCGAAAAAAGGATTCGACGTGCTGAGAGCTCCCATATACTATGAACTGTGGAAGATCTGATGAAGGGCATTGGTTGTCAGTAATACGACTCGAACCCGTGTTTAGCCTGAGTCCTGGGCGTCCTATTAGAGCGCTGCCTTAAACTTGGCTAAAGCTATACCCTTTCACTGAAGCTATATCCTAGGGCTGTTTTGTAGCTCTCATCAGAGAGCCCCAAGAAACGCCAAAATAGTTTCGTGTACAATAATAAATACATATAAAGGTGTGTCCTACTTTTTCAACGACTCTTCATAACACCAAGTTGTCTAGCTACTTCAAATCCACAGCTCTACCTAATCACGCAATGGGCTAAGCCGCGCAGGATGCTGGTGCTTGCTTTTTTTGTTGTTTACTTATTGATGGGTTCATTTTTTCCACCATTTCATCCGGAGAATTTGACATAGGTCCCCGTTCCCAACAAAAGTAAGAAGGCAGTACGATGAAAGTCAAAGCGCTGACTGCCTGGTTACTGTGTGAGAATTAAAGCTTCAGTCACACTCGAACAAACGAAGTCAGGCGCCTGGGGTCGGATCTGTTTTGGCAACGGCCAGTTCCAGCCGGGCGCTCCCGTTTGCTTGCTGCGCTGGGTGTCTTCAAGAGCCAACACGAGAAGCCCATCAATGGATTTAGCAGAACACTATAGTCGAACTCATTCCCGTTCTCGAGTAAAATTTCATTGCTTCTTTGCCGAATTAATAAAGCCCCCGCCCACTATGGCCAAGCCGTCTATGTATGTTTTTCTTTTGATGAGCCAACCACGTACGATAGGTCGCACGTTTCACATCACACCTCTGATCATGAGAATGTCCCCCAAAAGGCCCGTCGCGCGGCAAAGGACGAGTCGCAGCGCATACTGTAGCGGTTAGGCGTCAGGTTAAATAGAGTGTACCATACTACGTCTCATATCGCACAGCACGCGCTGCGACTCGTCCTTTGCCGCATCTGCGTCTCTTCCTTCGCCGCGCGATGGGCCTCTTGGGGGACACCCCTGTCTTGAGACAGTGAACACAACTGAGGGCGGAGCGATTTGGTGACGTCGTTAAGCGTGATTGGTGGGAAGACGTTAGGTATCC
Source organism: Ostertagia ostertagi (assembly GCA_036418205.1). Taxonomy (NCBI): domain Eukaryota; kingdom Metazoa; phylum Nematoda; class Chromadorea; order Rhabditida; family Trichostrongylidae; genus Ostertagia; species Ostertagia ostertagi. The sequence goes on along the minus strand of MU870601.1, from coordinate 31,787 downwards.
CAGCCAGACCCTCCAACGCTCTAAGGAGTCTGGTTCAACTATGACGCGCAATGACTTCATCAAGACCGCTTCGCTTTTCAGCCATAGTGTTCATTGCTTTTGGCCCGCTTTGAGAAAAGTTCATTTCATGTTCAAGTGCGATTTTTCCGTTTGCAAGTCTCGAAAGTAAGAAAGTCTCACAAATGACACCACCTGCTCGATATTGCCTTCCTTAAGGGCCTTTCTGAGTGCCATGCACAGATGAGAATTTATCTGAAACATAGCACTAAGAGCGTTGTGCGGAAAAACGCATTCGTATAGCTCACCTTGGGAAGATTCTCGCCTAGCTGATAGTGTTGTGCCAAATACTTCAAAATTGCCGGCTTGCTAGCACCTTTGCTTTCGTTCAGAGCCAAAACTGCGCCCTGAAAATGAACTGCATAAATGAACGCAAATCTCAAATATCGCAGAACCTCTTATAGGCCATAAGAGATCTCAACTTCCAGGCTTCAAGTTCAATTCGTTGTTGCGAGGGGGAGGTAGGGGAACTACCAATTAAAACTTTTCTGCACTCATCTCACTGGAATAGACTTTTGGGGGTCTATTCCAGTTAGGGGGGGGGGGCATCATGATGCAGTTTCTCGGCGAACTAGTGTGAACTCGAACATTCCAGCTTTTCACGCATGTCAAGTGACTGCCCTCACCCGGTTTACGGACCACTTGAACTTCCTTCTATGGTCCTGCCAACGAATGGCGGAGAGCACAGACAATCAGAGAACGGCGCCTGGCTCGGCTCCAAATCCCAAGGAAGGAGGTGAGAGCCCTAGGACTAAGCCTTGGAGGGGGAGGGACTCCAGGTGGGTGAGCCAACTACAGTGTGGCAAAAGTTTGAATGTGTGAGATCACAGTGGTCATGAGCCGCTG
>MU870601.1:0-13129 GCA_036418205.1 Ostertagia ostertagi | reverse complement strand
TACGAGTTTCCCCTCGGCTCTATACAAGTGGGTGGGCACGCCCAGCTTTTCACGCATGTCAAGTGACTGCCCTCACCCCCCACCCCCTAGATTGGCTACACTCCCCCTGGCTCACGAATTCCCCGATTCTCGTGACAGTATAGTAGCGGGCAGCAGTCCCACTTACATACATTTCTGTTCAAAAAATGCGGCGTGCCCACCCTACTTGTATAGCACCCCACCTCTTTCCATTCTTTCTTCCCATTAAGCTGGAATTAGTAATTGGTAGAAAATGAGAATATCATGGCTGTGTATTCTTATTGGGTGGTGGCGATTCGCCTTATGAAGGAGTTCGACCTCAGTCCCCCCTCCCCCCGACAAAATGCTTTTACCGTGTTTTGATTCTCTTTCCCATGCGTTACCTGAGGTCAGGTTAAGTGAAGTGGTAGCGATACAAATGTGTACACATATAGAGGTGTTTGATTATTCACATTTAACTATTCTAAAACTTCATACCATTTAGGCCAAGAAAAACGCCGCTGCCAAGATTGCTCCGTACCAGAAGATCATTGAGAGTTATGGATACAATTAATTTTTGTTATTGTTATGTGTGGACAATAAATTTGTTACACTTGTTTTCCACTGCTTTCACTTATACTGTCGGTTTCGTTACAATTGGGGGGAGGGGGAGGCACCATCGCGCAGTGGTTTGTTCCTCCTACAGCAAATCTATTTCCTGGCAGAAGGAGATCGGGATCCCTGTGGTGTGAGAATCGTTTTGCTTTTGCTTCCACAGGCCTCTTCAGAGCTTCTTCATGCAAAATTGAGATTGCTGTAGTCTTTGTGAAGTAACAGCGATGGACCTTATCAAAGTAGACCCATTGTCTCATCTACATTTCAGTTTTACAGTGACTGTGATAATTGCGCCGAATTAGGGAATTTGCGCTGAAGAGGTTCTTCAAGAATTTTAATAAGATCTTCGGTGTATACATTCCGGCGTTTACATTCCGATCTGATGATGCATTTTGGCCGAATAAATCGTGTCTTAAGTGAAAAAACGAGCCAGGGGTTGAGTAAATATGAATGGTTGCTCGACTATTTGGAGTTTCATCCAGATTCTCAACCGCGAGAGGCTGAAGCGCAGACGCTCAGAAGTGGGCAGCGGCTGGGTCATGGTGATCATTATCCACGATAATAGTGAAAAGAACTGAAGTATTGCTTTCGTTTTGATTAGAAATTCGAAAACTCGAAAAGGCTGCTACGCGTTCGAATTGCCCACGGACGTCTTTCACGAATGCTGGCGACGGGGATGCTCAAACTTGGTTCTTGGAGTGCATTCACTAGAAGCTCTTTCTGGCCTTCTGCTTCGTTGCATTCACATCTTACACTTCTACTCCATCCTATTCCATCGATCGATTTGTCTCCACTCTCCGAAATCGCGCGCTTTAACCCGATTCTCTCATTGCGTCGCCTGGTACGTAGCCGGCCAAACGCCGTCTTCTTTCCATGCCTCGCCTGGCTCTGCCTCCTGGTCCTTCGATGGTCCATAACGTGTAGTTTTTGTACGTTTGTTTCTCTTCAGAAACCGAATCTTCATGCGTGAAACTTTGTGTGCTATTTCCAGTGATCACAACTGACATATTCATGTTAGGAAAGAGTGCAAGAATTTTCCGCGCAAGATTCCTTTAAGCCGAAAAGCGCCACCTTTCACTCCATTACAGGCACTGGATTTTCTCACAATGGCACACTCTCTGCATTCTTTACATCCAAATTATCGTGCTACCTGCCTTTTAAAGGCTGTCTGTTTTTAGCTGTAATTTATTCTGAAAACTTGCGACACCATTTTACTTAATTTATTTAGTTCCAATGATTCACACAAGACATAAAATCTGCATAGATAGTATTTATAACGTGAAATCTCATGTGGAAGAACAAAATATGTCGAAAACAGCACAAAAACATGAAACATAGAAACTACGTGAATAAGGCGTTGCCTGTGCAGGTTGATGAATCTGTGTAATATACTCGAGATCCGTAAGTTGGGGTAGGCGTGTCACCGGAAGTGACGTGTACTTGATAGAATCTATGTGGATAAGGTGCTTCCAATATATATCGCGAGATATCAGCAAAGCATGCTGGCAACGACTTACCTACGCAACTTCTATCAAGTCCACGTCACTTCCGGTGACACGCCTACCCCAACTTTACGGATCTCGACTGTATATGTAGATGACGGAGCATTCGTAGATAATGTTGCAAACTCATATATTGTGTATTTACATCACTCAAATAATCTGTTCCTGATTCGAAGGTATTTGGGGAAAATAGAGTTCTCATGGGAAGAAAAACTTTCATAACGTTTCTGCATTAATGGTGAGAATTTATCGATAAGTTTTAATTGTAAGTGGGACAAGAGAGTGAAAGGCAATGGAGATCCGCGAAAACACTGGGTTGTTTGTTTGGCTTTTGTTGGAGTGAAGAAAATGAAAACAAAAAGGATCAATAACCGGCGTCGCTTTTTTCGATTTCCGATCGATAGAGGTGCTTGCGAAGAATATCGGAAGAGTGTTCTGCTTATGTTGACTTAACTAGAATGTGAAAGGTGAAATTAAGGGCAGAGATTGCGTTGAGAGTGACTGACCGGACCGACCGTACCCACAGATGAATGATGCTCGAACTTCTTTTCGAAGAGGCAAGTCACCGGTAAGGTCGCGTTTATAGTTGGCGACCCAAGTCGCGCGATTGGTGTTTGTGAATTGTGTACTCAATGATTTCCTTTCATCGGGTCTTTTTCCTGGCGCGTCCCGCCCACAGCGACAGTGCGCGACATCGTGTCTTCGTGTGCCTTATGATTTCTTTGGTCGAATGCTATTTTTTGGTGAACTTGCGCGCCGTGTCGCCGATACCGAGAAAAAAAGACCGGAGAAGAACCCGTAAAGGAAATCACTGAAACGCCGATTCAAAAGCGCGAGTAGCACGTCTCCTAATCCTAATCCTAACCTAATCGCGACTCAGTCGCGCGCGAAGTCGTTGAGTCGCACACTATGAACGCAACCTAATGGGTGCGACAAGTCGGTAGAGTGCTGCTCAGGAAGGAGGAGGGAAAGAAATTGCCAAACGCATTGAGCGTGTCAAATAACGAATTTTGTCTACAACACTAATCAAATGAGGAAGGGCAACTGACCGGAACGGGGTCAATTGATTGATTACGCCGTGACGCGTCTGCGCGCGTCCCAGCCAATCAATCTCTGCGTACTCATGGATTAGAAGTTTTTGTAACACGTCTCATTCGCTGAAAGAGAGAAAAGGAAATACAAACAGAGTAGAGAGTCACACTCACGGGATTTCATCCTTTGGATGATCCAATTGCCGAGACTTCTGGAGACGAAAGCCAATACCTGGTGGGAAACGACGCTGGTTAATGGACTACTGGTAGATTGACAGAAACTGTTTGAAAAGTGAGAAAAGGAATGATTCTGGCAGTGAGTCCTAATCTACTGTAGGAGTATCAAAAAGGGGATGACTAGAAGTTTATGGCGTGACATAAAATGTTATCTTCTCACGATCATATAATTCAATTATCATAGCTTATCAAAACATGAGATATACGTACATTGAACACTGACAGAGGAAGGACTCGACCCGGATTGATGAGAGCGTTTCGCACGTGCGGTCGAGGAACCGACACATCACCAGATGCACGGCGCATCCATAGCCTTAGCGATCACAATCGAGATACTTTCAGGACCAAGTGGTCGTCATCGTCGTGCTGGTCGGATCCTCGAGGCTACGCGCCATTTACGGTGGGTGTGTGTGCAGGCTACGGTCGTAGCAGATTCGTTATCAGCCACGCAACGACGGCAGTGCTCAGACAGGCGGTACTGAAGCGCACGTGAGACGAGTTGCAGCCGTCCGAATCGCACGCCTGCACGCAACCGGTGTAGTGGTAGCCCTCGAATTTGAAATGACCACAATGGCTGATCCGAACGATTTCTGAAAAGTACTTGATTGGAGTTCAGAAAGAAAAGGCAGAATGTTTTGCTTTCGTCACATAGGGATCCTTCGACATCCCTCTGAGATCGTTAAAGCCATGCCCTAGGGCCAAACTGGTGTGTTTTTTTGCCCACGAATATGAAAGTATTGGTGCGAAATGGGCCGGCAGTAAAAAAAAAGGAAAAGAATTTGTCGAAAACGCTCAGGTTAAGGGCTTGCTCACCTTCTAATCGGCTGTGCTAAGGGCAATGAGAGACTAAGCGCGGAGAGGAGAGTATGAGGCGAGAGAGCGCAACAGATGAGAGGCGCCAGACAACAGCCTGATGAAAAATTGCAGCTGCTGCAGCTACTTTGCAAGGCCCTAGCGCTCTTGTCGGGTGATTTCCATGCACGGGATTGCACCATAAAGGGGCGATCGATCACACAGTCCTACTTCTTCTTGGACTGTGCCGTTATAAGCGTGGCGCGCCGGTCTTATCTAGCATTATCATGGGTCTGCGCCAAGGTTCATTGAGATTGGGGAGATCTCTCTAACTCAATGTTTTTTTCTCGAACAAGAATTTGCTGTTCCATCTGTTAGGGACGCGCTATGGAATGCGTAGAAGGAACGTAATGCGTATCTAAAACCCTGAGCCTCGTCCTGAAATGATGAAGGATCCGTCATTGAGTGCTGTTCACTGGTTCGAGAACGCACAGAGCAGACCCCAGTGCAATTCTGCTTCCCACTATCATGGTACATGTCATTTTTGTTATCGGATCTTCAATGGGGCTGCCATTTCCGTTCTGTTTTCCTTCCCGTTCTCCGACGATTACCTTCACATCTTGCACTTGTCGTGGCCAAGTCGCGCCCAAGTGATGGTGATGTCTCTGTGCCGTATATGGAGAGACGTACACCAGCCTTTCGCTGAACACATTCATAAAGCAGTGAGTAAGCCCTACACGCCAAAGCTGCAGAGCATCCTACCGCTGCTGCAACTGCGGACTTTGCATCTGCTGCGGTGGGTCTCCATTGGCAGCGTCAACTTATCGGGAGTTTGCATGGGAAGCTGATTGGCGTAACGATCTTAAAGTGCAATATGTTCAAGCTTGAGACGAGATTGAGTCGGATATTTCTATTGAATATGTCGAGTGTAGGTGGAGGTGTACTGCTTGTATGGAAAGACCCCGCGAAAAATTCGTGAAATACACAGGAACATGCGAGCCTTTTGCTCTACGTTGCGGAGAAGTTCAAAAGGCCGGCAGGGAGATGAGAGATAATGTGAGCGCGGAGAGCGGTAGAGAAATCCGAGAAGAGAGAGCATAGCAGATCAGCATTGCGACGCAGACAAAATATCGAGCGGTGGGCGGAGCGTGTCGCAACAGGTGGAGCGTGTCAAAGTCCTTGGCCCCTAGCGCCTTAGTGACGCATTTCGATGCGGGATTTTGGCGAGTCGCCTGCAGTTGCGTCCCATGCGCTTCTAGCCACTTTAAGGGCTCATTAGGTGGGTCTGAGCCCGAACTTTGCCTTTAAGATATGAGGAAAAAGTTGCTTCAAAGCAGCTCAGCATTAAATAAACGCTCTCAAACGAGGGACATGCATCCCATTGAAGAAATGGTCGTCCATCGCCTTGAGGAAAAAATGAGGCTATAGCACGTGCTCCTGAATTGCTAACGCAGTCATTGTTCGACGATCCCTTACAATCGACAACCGAGGCTTAGCATACAATAGTCAAGCGTGCACCTGAGTGTATTTACTTAAAGGTGGAGTTTTCGATAAAAAAAACAACCCAATACAAATGCTCAGTGAAGCAGGGATGAAGTAAAAAAAACCCGGAAAACGATCCTAGAAACGAGAAACGGGCCTTTTTGGCCGCGTATTTCACGTTGTTACGCGGTCCATCGCTGTCATCATCTCACCGGGGAGGCGTTCATAGTGGCGCGCCCTCGCTACTTGGCGTTTAGAGGCGCACATGGCCAATGACCCCATCTGCTGGATACTAAGGGGTGACATCTAATCCTTTTGCTCCTCTGCGTCTCCCTCACAAGGCCAGACACCAGACACTAAGGCCCAAACTTTTGCCACAGGTTAAGTGGCTCACACACCCCCACCCCCCTGAATTGGCCCCATTCCCCCTGGCTCACGCATTCTTACTTACTACCAGGTTCCCTCCACACCAAAAAGGATTAGATGTCATACAACCATCCTGCTGCGGTCGATACAACTGTCGCGTACGCTTCAACTCCCCGTGGACCTTTAGTAATCTGATCTCTCGAAATTTGGGTCAAAAGATTCCTAATGATTCAAAAAAGGGCGGATTAGCTTTCGCGTGGCCTGATGCCAAATAAGAGGATGGACAAGACATGTGTTGCGCTGTTTTCTCCTGCCTCACTCATGGAATGTGGTAATTACGGCAGGTGCGCTCCAATGTGAATAGGATTGCGCCATATGACGATCACCCCTCATTCATTTTCGTCTCATTCTCATTAACGCTGACGCTCTCTCTCTCTACCAAACGGCCAGAGTCAGACGGCGAGAGTTCACCTATCGGCGGGCGTGCACAGGGTCCAGCACCATAGGTACGGCCGTGCTAGGGCGCTGGGACATAGTCTTCATAGCGAAACGTTCATCGTCTCGCCCATTTGGACATTCTCCGTCTGTCGACTGAATAGGTTTCCCTTTGTTCCACTTCCAACCTTCCTCGGGAATCACATGAGAACGGCGACTGCAGTGGCTAAGAAGTGAAGGCGATTTGGGGATTATGACCTATCACGTAGCGCGCCAACGATACGAGGAGGAGGGGTAGGGATTTAGAGAGCCTCACCACGCCGTTCCACCGTTGATGTCCTCCCCCCCCTTCAATGCTTCTCCTCTCAGGCATCGCATACACTACCTTAATAGATGGACTTTAAGAAGAAAAAGGGGCCGTAAGAAAGAGGGGGGGGGGTGGGGGGGGGGGGGGGGGGGTGGTCGTAGATGCACAGATGAAAAAAACATGAAAGGCGGATTAGAACCCGAGAAATGGGACCGTATGTAAAGCTGCAACACTTATTTATTTATTTGCAGGTATTGCACAACAACGGGTCTCAAAAATAATGTAGGAATAGTGAAAGGCGAGATCTACGATAGTTACAGATATGAATAATAACAGAAAATTAATAGAACAAGAAACGATATTAAATAGTTGATAACCGGCCTCGTAAGGATCCTGGGGGGGGGGGGAGGGGAAAGGGAGAAGCGACAACGGCCAAATAAGCGAAGAAGGGCAAAATGGCGGCCAACATTGGCGCCGGCGATGGGGAGGCTACCGGACTAATGTACCAACAATAAGTTCCCAAATACAACCTGCACCTTCGCTAAGCACAACAACCTCGAGCTCACGGTGTGCTTGCCTTCCCTTCTCCCCTCCCACGAAAGCAAGTGTGAACGCTTGTTGCGAAATCCAGATTCGAGGCTATCCCCGTCCTGGACATCAAATTTCGAGAAACGGCTGCAGTGAATGCTCCCAATGTGTTCGTGTTCGTTAAACTTTGATTGCCACTGAACGCAATGCAATAACCATTAAACGTTAACTATACATGAGTCACAAAAACCTGTGTCAGCTGTGAGCGTCCCGGAATCGAGAGCGCACGTTCGGATTATCATCGTCTTCGTAGTGTTTTCAGCTGAAAAGGATGTTTGAACCATGGTCCAGACGTGAAGGACATGCCGTTCTCAAAACAAGTTGCTCACCTCGGTGTCCAATAATTTTGATACAGTGATCAGCTGGAAAGAGACCTTGACGACCTTTTTTGAAGGCCCAGCATGGATGGTGGTAGTTTGTGATCGAGGCCGCTTCACGTTGCTGCAAATTCGTTAGAGAAGGCTTGCTGTGAGTTTTGTAGCGGTAAATCTGAGTTCTTTTTGTGAGTACACCCTGTACAAGACTACCATCAAAGATTGTCGCTTGTTTGAATACGCCCTTCGGTAATAGGAACTGGTGCAGGTAATTGTCACAGTAAATTTGGCTGGATTCAATTCCGTAGCAAAGCCATGCAGCGTCTTGACCTACTACGCTACCCCCCTTATTTCAGCTACGAAGGAATGCTAATTTACAAGTTGACGGTTAAGGACAAGCAGGAACGGCCCCTAGCTAGCAATGATACATGATGGAAATATGCCCTGAGAAATTATAACATTAGGTATCAGAATGTGAACAGTAGCTTCATAATGACTGGGCGGAAAAGCTTCTTAAAGGCTCATACCGCGACCTAATAGATAAAAGTTTAACTTAAAAAATGAAAGCATGCAATTAAAGAGAACAAGAAAGGTGTCGAATGCTCGTGAAATTGAGCGCTCTGGCCAAGTGGGCGGAGTTTGCACCCCGCCCCCACGTGAGTCTTATTGATTAGCCCCTGACTTGGTAAAACACGATAAAATATGGTAAAGACGGCGCTAACCCATAAGGTATCTGTAGGGTTGAAGCGCAAAACTCGCCCACATGACCGGCACGCAGAGTGATTTCAAGGGTTTTTAGCATTTTTTTTGCTTTCTTTCATCACTGTTGGACCAATCACCACAAGGGCTTCTATTCTGGACCAGACTGCTTACATTTTTTACCAATCGCAGGCTAAACCTTCGAACGAGCATTTCTCACCTCGAACATATCAGGCTGTTGCATGACTCCGGTCAAGTCCTATCCTGAATGTGAACCGAGCTTCTACACCTTCTGAATCGCCTAATTGCTACGTGGTCCTCAAGGCACAGATTTCTGCATCGATTGGCGCGTAAAACATTGTATGGGCGAAATATGATACGTTGGGAATCGTGGGACGTATACTGCTTTTGGTTTTATATGACGTCATCTATGGGAATACGAAGCATTGTAATAGTTTTATGGACGAACATTAGTACTTCTACTGCCTATGAACCCTAGACAATATTTTTGAAAAATTCTTCCTTAGCAATAGAAGCAAATGAATCGATCATAAATGTCTCACTTTGGAAGAGGCCTCCAGCGTGCTGTTGAATGGGTCTTCACAGGCCCTGTTGTTTCCATCGAACGAACTGCAAACGAAGCAACCGATGCCCACGGCTCCTGAAAATATGCCGATTATTATTGTTCGGTTGCGAAAGACTGTTCAAAAAGCCGTTGGTACTCTGCAGCCTAATTACTCAGGATAGATCAGTCAAAAAGAGCGCAGCTTCGGGCCGTGTTTATGCTCGGCGAATCAATCGCGCGATTGAATCGCCGACTATGAACGCGACATAGAGATCTCTATGAAGGCGACCTAGATGTATAGAGCTGCCAAGCCACCAAATCCTGCAATGAGATGGATCTCAACCGCCCTGATGGTATCTCAGATATTCTAAGCTCCAGCACATCTTGGAATCGCTCACGAATGATAGTGGACGAGATAGTTAAGAAATTTTCGAACGGTCCGGAGGGAAAAGTGTCAAGGCTAGGAAACGAAAGTCTACACTCGATTGTGACAAGAAGAATAGGGCGGGCTAATCTGGGCGTGGTCAACCCGCCCGCGCCAGATTCGCGTAATAGCCGATCCGGTGCGCTCCGGTGTCGTGGTCGACCCATTGCAGTGCTGACTAGACACCGGCCAAATATCCGATCACCCTGCCATGTGGCCATCAGGTGCTTCGATGAGCACCCTATGCATGCTGGCGTCAGCTCCATCCTTCTGCTGAAATATACGAACTGTTGATAAAATACCGTTTCTTTTCAAAAGCACACTCAGATATTTGTTAAAAAGAGCGGGACGAAAACGAAATGACTGACGCAAGCGCAACCCGCCAGAAGAAAGCCTCTCATTAATGGTGCTGGTCAGTCAGATGATTAATGCGTTTTCACATAGAGTCACCAGATGCTCTCGAACACAACAATTAATATTACTGCGTCCTAAACACAAAGTCAGAAAAATAATTCGGAAATCCTGGGGAGGGAAAAACTGATCAGGGAGGAAAACAAGCCTGAAATACGAAGAAAATCAATATTAACATAGAAGACAAGAAATTATCAGCAGGAATGATAATGACATTATTGATCAAGATGTTTACCACAATGCATAGGTAAAGAAGATCTGGGTGGGGGGGGGGGGGGCGGGGCGTTACGCTTTGTCATTAACTTGTTAATAACGTAGTTGTGAGAGAATATGGTTAAAAGTTCGTTCCGCGGACTTTCCACTTAAAGCAGTGATCGACGAAATGGAGGGCGGTGCTATATTTGATGACCGTCGTTGAACGTCTATGGTGTAAGGACTTTCAAAGAGCGGTCCTAACACGTCTCGCAGCGCGCTTAGGGTCTAAGTCCAGCCCCATGGCGACGTCTATGCCAGAGGACGTGAGAGCGTGGTTAACCACATCTGCCAACGCATTGACGTGAAGGGTCTATTCCACCAATTACTATCAGTTGTCGTCATCGAAACCGCACCGTCCTGCAACCAATGCGATCGTTCAGGTGGGCGCCTTGCAATTCTCATCGATTCCTATTTTGTGTTGCCAATCCACTTTGACAACGTACAGAAAAGTGAACGATTAACTTTTGTCGAAGAATAGGCCTGGATTTGAAAACGTATCAACAAATTTTCGTCATCTCATTACGGCGCATAGAAGAAGATCTTCAAATGAACGCCTTTCTTTGAATAGAATAAAACGCTGAACAACAAAAACTTCAGAAATTCTTTAATCAAACCAAAGAGCGTACAGCCAGTGCTGCCCTATCAAAATCTGAAAAATCTGTAATCTAAAAAGTAGAGTGCTCGGTAGCAATTCCCGAAGGCCTGATTTACAATTTACGAAGCATTTGAATGAGGGCAGCATCCTCTTCCCCAGTTAATTAAGGAAGACATCCAACTGTAGGACAAGCAGATGTAAGCGAGGAAGCAAATTACGGCAGCATATCGTATCAATATGTTGACTAAGAACCAGCAGCTTTCCTTTGTTTGTAACTTACAGAAGAGCATCACGGTCCGTACACTATAACAGGCCCGTATTCAGGCCCAAATACTCCACTTGAAGCGTTTAATAAGGTAACCTCCACTTAGACCACCAATCAACACTGATTTTGCCGCGCTATGCTTCGCTCGCCAATGGTGTATAGGTACCTCTGCCTCTAAATGAAATCTAATTCTCTGGAAGATTCAAAATGTGGCAACAAACCAAATAGTAAAGGGGAACATGAATATTGTGGCGCATAGAGAAATGAGAGAATTGAGAGGTGTCGAACATGCAAAAACATCGACGGGCAGTAATGGAATAATGCTGCCTTGTACTAGGATCAACACAGGGAACACTTTTGCAGGGATGGAAAGCATCAAGAAAAAAATGCTTAGAGGAATTGATAAGAAAGAACCAAAAACAAGAAAGGGTGAAAAAAGTCGAAGCATAAGAGGGCAAACGAGCAAGTAATGGCGAGCTTAACACCACCATGTTTTTGGCTGCTACTGGAACAAACTCAGTTTTTTTCTAGCCAAGTTTAGAGGAAAAAAAAAGAAAAAGGCTCGTCTCTATTTGTAAGGCGGTGTAGTGGCAAGCAGCGCCGAATAACGCGCGTACGGAGTGGTAATCGAGGCCAATGAAGTCTTCGATCCCTCTGCCTCCGCTAGTCATTGTATAGGCCACACCGCATTCAAATGCTCTACCTACGACGCCGAATGGAAGTAGGAACGCGTGGCACATCCCAAAATAAGATTGGTCGACGTCGAATACTTTGTCCTTTTATATCTCGCACCTAGGTGAATTTGCAATGCAGACGTAGCATCAAAGAAGAAGCATAAAATAATCAATCACCAGACATGACATGGGGATTTTCTAGGCTTTCTCACGACACCACTTAGTCTACAGAACACAAGAACACGCATAGCGAAAGCCTGGAAAAATTTAGTAGACGTGAATTTTTAATGCTGATGATCATTTTATTCCATACCAATGTAGCTGCATTGCAAACACCTCGGCACGGTATACAAAAAGACCGCCCTGCGCTCAAGGCGCTCCTGCAAATTGATTTGGGGAGTTGAAAAGTATTAGGTTGAACTACAGTAGCAGTCAAAGTGCTCAGCAAAATGGTTTTGTCGCTCATGAATCCTCACAAGTTATGTCTTTTAATTCCCTAACTCCTTCAGTGAGATTGAATAAAATTTGAAGAAAGATAATTATTTCATTTGGACTTAATGTATGGCGCCCTTATCGCTAGGAGAAACACTGAAGTGAGTAAGCCAACTACAGAACTTGAGACCAAGCCTATGTAAGAGGGATTCTGGGGAGGACGTAAGCAAACTTTGTTCTCCCTGGTGTTTATTCCCTGGGCTTCCTTACATAGTCCTAGGCCACCCACCAGCTGTTCTCAAATGCTCTGTTTTGGAAGTCCCCCCTAAGGCCACGAACGCCTTCATGTATCGTTTTGAAGAAAAAAAACATGCAGAGAGTGTTCCGGCAAACATCTTTTACCACTGCTGTAGTTATCGACCGCATCGTGCAGCCCGTTCCAGAGATACGACACCTAATCCCTATAAATCTTTCGTATCTCTGGAACGGGCTATAATACTACGTTTTTACATCTTTGAGCTTTGAAGAATCAGGATATTCAAAAGGAGGAAGTTTTGAGATCACCGTTGTTTTTTCCTGCAAAAAAGGGACCACGAAAAACCGTTCGGCGAACACATCTTGATCGCTATATTGTCGTTGAAGTTAGAATTGGATGATCTCTTTTCAATATTTATTGAAAATGGTACAGCATGAACAGCCTACAAGGACGTCTAAAGGCAAGCTGCGCTTTTAGAACGTCCTCGGATTATGGTAGGGACGCCGTTATGGAAGCACAAACATTTTTCTTTGCGACTTGAACGCGGGTATAGTAGTACCAAAAAAGTGATGAATAATACTTGATGGTTTCAATCCCCGCGGCGACTAAATTTTGCAATCAAGGTTGGCGGCCACTTGTTGGCTTCAAAATGGTCCTGACGATGAATTTGACATCTGATTTTGATATTTAGCGCGATTTGGCACCAAACCGTAGGCGCCAACCCAAATGCAAAATTTAGTCGCCACGGGGGATCGAACCCTTAACAGTACCCTTATGCTTTTTTGGTACTGCTATAACCGTTCAGCGAAAATGAAACATGGTTTTGTGTTCCCTACATGCGTCCCTACAATATGCAATCAACCGTTTTGAAAGAAGCAGCGGCTTGC
>MU870599.1:6309-29904 GCA_036418205.1 Ostertagia ostertagi | reverse complement strand
ATGAAAGTCAGTCAAGAGCCAAAGAGTCAATAGCTTCTAGAAAATGAATAAAGGAGGTACCCCTTAGTCGCAGATTATTGCCTGCTGTGAACGAAAGCTGAAGGACAAGTGTCAGTGCACTTGTCGAACTTCACGTAGAAGACGTGCAAAAGTGTTTCCGATGCTAGTGTGAAGTTTTAAACTCATAAGAGGCGATAAGGTACAGGGGACAAATTCAATTCACCAGTAGTACTTCCATTTGACCTCCACTTTATTCAACCGGTAATCGCAACCGTCATCACTAGATGGAAAGTTATGAAGAACTCTAGGTATAAAATCTTCCGACCCAATCTTCTTCTCGAACGTCTTTTGGATACGTTTTTCGATTTCTTACCGCAAAATTCACATTGAATAATAAAATCCGGCGCTATCGCATGATACGGGGGCAATGTGGTGACAAGCATTTAAAGCCGAGCAAAACCCCTCATTTTTGTTAACACCCTACTGAGCCCAGATGGGGGAAGAACGGTTACAGAGTGCTGAGCAATTTTCATTTTTCTTGAAGTTCAATCTCTTTCTAGGCTTAGTCCTTGCCAAGAATTCCTTGGGGATTCCCCCGTATCTTGCGATCGCGCCTAGTAGCGATCAGTAGAGATCCTAGCTTAGCATCTAGGTACAGTTAGGTAGGTAATAATAGGTACAGTTCTCCACTGTTAGACATGCGTTTGTGACGGACGCTATAAATGGCTTCTCTAGCGATTTCTTACATTTTGCTAAGTTATATGAGAGCAGAGACCTGCACGTGCGGAAGTGGTGTAGTGGCAAGTGGCGCGCTTACCACGCGAGCGGTCCGGGGATCAAATCCTGGGTCGTGAGTCGCCCGGGCCAACCAAGCCTTCCATCCCTCCGGGTCGGTTAATTGGTACCAGACTTGTCTGGGAGGATAAAAACACTGACTTGTACATCGGCTGGCCCCCGCAAGTCATTGTATAGGCCACATCGCATTCAAACGCCACTACGAATGTACAAATGGAAGTAGAATGCGTGCCGCATCCCAAAAAAGAATGGGAAATGCTTATGCTTTATCCTTAAATGGGAAGAACTTAACGAGATTCAGCTGATTTTTTCTGCAAGGCTGTGGCTTGGTCGGAAACTGTCAAGGGCTCCAGCTCTGGTCTTATGGAAAAGCGGCGTTCACTTCCATATACGGACCGCAAAATTCTATTTGAAATCCTGTAACTGACTGATGGCTGCGCGCCTCACGCTTTTGCAGGTTTTTATACCCTCGTATAAAATTTATATAAACCAGTTTGGCTGCGCACGCATTCGCGTGCATGAGACGGGGCTGCAGCGGTAAAATCGGGCCCATCAGTATTTTTGTCTTGATTTTAGCTTTCTGCTCGGTACATCTTACTTACGCCGCAAACTCCGCCCACATCCGGGTGTGCCACGCCCAGCGTTCACATTCAACCTCTACTCCTACTTTCACCTCTGGCATATTTTTTTCAGGTCTCTAAGTCATCTCGGAGCCGAATTATGAGGTCTTGTAAATGGCGTTATGAGTCACGAATTTCTGAGGCAGACCCCGCCCACTTTGGTGCATGGTTAGCCCAACAATGGCATTCAACCCTACTCCATACCTCAATACTTATGCACATTTTCCCCGGTCGCCGGAACTTCTAGGAACCGAGTTATGAGAGCGGTGGCAAACTCCGCCCACATCCGGGTGTGCCACGCCCAGCGTTCACATTCAACCTCTACTCCTACTTTCACCTCAGGCATATTTTTTTCAGGTCTCTAAGTCATCTCGGAGCCGAATTATGAGGTCTTGTAAATGGCGTTATGAGTCACGAATTTCTGAGGCAGACCCCGCCCACTTTGGTGCATGGTTAGCCCAACAATGGCATTCAACCCTACTCCATACCTCAATACTTATGCACATTTTCCCCGGTCGCCGGAACTTCTAGGAACCGAGTTATGAGAGCGGTGGCAAACTCCGCCCACATCCGGGTGTGCCACGCCCAGCGTTCACATTCAACCTCTACTCCTACTTTCACCTCCTCAGGCTTATTTTTTTTCAGGTCTCTAAGTCATCTCGGAGCCGAATTATGAGGTCTTGGTGAGGGGAGCGGAAATGCGAGGGTATTATTCTGGGGGGGGGGGGGGGGGGGGTGTGGGCGAAACCGCCGCGTCAACTTTGGTGGGTGCGGGCGTGGTCGGGGGGCGCCAGCGTGGAGTATCCAGCCGGGGCTGAGTCATCTCTTCCCCAACTTTTGCTATTTTCTGGCATGCTCTGCGAACTTATTGGAGCCGGAGAGTAGGAGGTGCCGTGCAAGAACCGGGCGCCGACTTGTGGTTCGGGAGTGCTGCGCGCCGGGGCGAACAACGGGTTGACGCCCTTGTCCGTGCTGAGCGCACGGAGCCCTCATTGACGCGTTGTTGTCCCAGGACTCCGGGACTCCTAGAGAGGCGCGGGGAGTTATAAGCCTAATTGCAAACTCCGCCCACTTTGATGTAAGCCACGCCCTTCCCTGACATTTAGCTTCCCCTCCCCTCCTGACCTCTATCCGTTGTTTTCCGGTCTCTAAGTCATCTCGGAGCCGATTTATGAGCTCTTGTAGAAAATGCTGTCCGCTTCACGACACGCTCCGCCCATTGTGGGCGGGCCTCCGTTCACATCATGCGTGGTGGAAATACCTTAGGCATTGCTCCCCTGCACTAATTTCGTTTCCTGGTCTGTAGGCTTCCTCTTAACCGAGTTATGAATATTTTCACTGAGCACCCATTTTCTAGAGAACGCCCCGCCCACCGAGGGTGGGTCTCCTCAGTTCGATCTGGCTTACCAACCCACACCTATGCCCACTTTTGTCCCGGTCTCGAGGCTGTTTTGTGACTGAATTTGAAATCAACCGATGCACGCCACGCCCACTGTGGGCGGGGCTCCGCTTGGCTGATGTGTGTTTTTTACTTCTAGGGATATGGTATACCCATCCCAAACTTGACCTGGACCCTGTAGGTTGTTGTTCGCTTGATACCGAATTTCGTGACAGACGGACAGACAGACATAGCGCATTATATATAGTAGGGATAGTCAATATATATATATATATATAGTTATAGCATTGTATAATGTATATTAAATTAATGTCATACAAACTATCTCAGTTCTCCTCGGCATATGCCATTATATTCGAGGGTGTTAGATGTGTTGGCGCACAAGGAATGGTCTCGAGACAGGGTCAAGCGAGGCGTTCGAGGAAAATTTGGAAATACGACCCCCCCCCACCACCCTCCGCCGGAGGCCGAAGTCCATGAAACAACCCTCTTCAAAAGCCGAACTATGAAAAGGTTGAAAAGCTTGTTTAATTCTCCCCCAAAACTGCTCATAAAAAAGCCCTGCTACCCCACCGCCCACAAAAAAATTCGTTTAAGAAGTACAAAAGTGAAAAAGTCAAAGAATCATTATTGATGAGTCCTACCAAACGAGCAAACGAGAAACAGACCAGAAAACGACAAACTAGCCACTAAAAATGGCATTACATGACAACAAGGCCTGTTTTATTAGGTGGGGTCCTTCACAAGACTTACCAAATTCTAGTACTACACAGATTGTGGTTCTCAATTTGCACGTAGCCCTTCAGTTGAAAGAAGCTTTTTAACCGCCTTCGCCAGCTGTGTGTTGACTGGACTTTGGCGTTGACCGTGGAGCAGCTTATTTACTATTGAAATTTGAACAAATATTCAAATGATTATAACTTTCTTCAAATATGACGAATTTTCAATCTGAAAGCAGATTTGGAAGTTTTGTGAAGAGCTTTTTCTAATCAGTACTGAAATTACAGGAAGTTATAAGAAATAACAAATTTAGGTCAAATTAACGAGGAAAATTCGAGATGAGCACGAGTTTTTACACTTTCCGGAGCAATAACTTGCTTCATTTTAAGATTTTCTCTATCAAACGGTTGCTAAAGCAGCTTTATACGTCCAGTATTCAAAAAATGGCCACGTTGAGGATTTTTGCAAAATTAACGAGGAAAATTTGTGATGAGTGCGAGTTTTTTTACTTCCTAAAGCCATAACTCCGTTCAAACTCATCCAATCCGAAAAGTAAATACGCCATCATAAACTAGAAGATTTGCTCTATCAAATGCTTACTAGAACTGCTCCAAACGTCCAGTATTAAAAAAACGGCTACGTTGAGGATTTTCGCACGAGTACCGCCGAAAGGTACTTTTTCGCTACATTGGCACTATTTCAACGGCTGTATATCCTTTTAAGGGCGATTATGTACTAAAGTAAGAGCAGATTTGGAATCACTGCTTTTCTCTTTCTAAGAAAAGTGATTGATTAGCGTTTCTCAACTTTAAAGGTTACATGTTTATAAATTTAACCCTGAAGAGTCCGTTAACGCAATGTTGAATGGTGTACACCTCCCTGTAAATGCGCCTTAACTTCTCTCTCGACTTGTTCCTGAATTGAGGTTGTTTGTCCAAGGAGCCGTAGTTGAAGCGCGCGCAACAACTAGACCCTTTCTCGGATGCGCCGTGTACCTCACATCCCTTCAGATTCGGGGTCTTACTTGAAAGATGAAATATCTCTTGGAAAGCGTGCGAAATTCAGATTCTTTAACTTGTGTGGTGATAAAACACTGAAGTAACTAAGAATTACCGGACGCCTCAGAATCACGAAATTTTCGTATGGATAATCCTTGGCCTGGCATCAGACTCATCCTTGATATTTGTCTCGACGGTGAATAGATCCACTTGTCATCAAAATTGCTCCCGACTCTCTTCCACCAGCGACGGCCAATAACGACT
Organism: Ostertagia ostertagi; assembly: GCA_036418205.1. Taxonomy (NCBI): domain Eukaryota; kingdom Metazoa; phylum Nematoda; class Chromadorea; order Rhabditida; family Trichostrongylidae; genus Ostertagia; species Ostertagia ostertagi. The sequence continues at coordinate 25,108 of MU870599.1, read as the reverse complement.
CGCCCCCGCCACTGCGACGTGTCCGAGATTCACTCAACGCTACGCTTGATACCTGTTGCGAACCTAGGAGTTGGTGTATGTTCTTGATCTTAGCTTATTAACTGTAACTGTTTATTTGGTTCCTAATCTTCGGCGTGACCTCTGAGAGAGAGCGTCGTGATGGGCCTGCGGCTGGACGCGACTTGGACAGGGTCAGAAACGAAGATGTCAGAGCGGTCATGCAGACTGCCCCTGTCCAGCTGAAGGTACGGGAACAGCGTCTACGATGGTATGGGCATGTGCTAAGGAGGCCACAGGATCATCCGATAAGAACAGCGATGGACTTCGAAGTGGAAGGCACAAAATGCCCTGGAAAGATCAAAGTGGTGAAAACTGACAAAGGCAGCGGACTCTGCGAAGGCGCGGGATTAATGCTGGGGAGAAGAAGAAGAGGGAGAAGATGACGGCGTCATTGAATTGTAGTCTACTCTCGTTTTAGCAGGGAGATATGTAAGTGGCGAACAGCTGATTGATTCTGATCTATTCTATTTCGGCAATGTTACTAATATTGATGGGGTGGAAGTGGTACAGTGGCAATTGGCAGCTTGCCAAGCCCACAATCTGAAGATCAGATGTCAAATCGTATCTAAGGGTACAGGCCGACTACTTGTTCCATCTCTCGGAGTCTTTTAATCGGTATTAGACTAGCTTGGGATAGTAGAACAAACTACTTGAACTTCGGCTGACTTCTCAAGTCATTGCGCAGATCCATTCGCAATGCCACTACGATTAAGCGGAGGAAGAACGCGTGGCACCTCAGAAAGGGATTGATCAACGCGGAATACCTTATGCGTCATTGCTGTAACTTTTCTAACAAATAGGTGAACATTGGACCCAGCTTCAAGAGCGAGAGATGGCGACAACGATAAAAGAGCAGGGTCTTTCACTCTAGGCTCTGTGAAAAAGGCTTTAAACATTCTATCAAATGTGTTTTTTTAACAATTTACAACTGGTATTTCTTATCAATTTCGCTGTCTCTCGCAGACACAGTCGCTGAATTAGGCCTAAATAAAGGGAAATCGCTAACGAGGGTGGTATGGTTTTATCAGCGTATCAATTTTTATTATCTGATTTAGCTTCCGAAACCGACCTCGTTCAATAAAAGACAGATTTACGGGTTACAGGTTACAAGGTAAGTCCACCTGGACTGGATTGAGAAATTCATATAGCAAATTTCGATAGTTTTTAGCCGAGCTCTCCGCCAAATTTTCACAAAGTTGCTAGGTTATGAACAAAACTTCCGCCTCAGGCGAGCCTCGAACCCGCACTTTTCGTTACCGAGCAAGTTTGGGTGCATGTTACGCTATCAACGCACCCGTTTCGTAATCCCGCCACTGGAGCAAAGTTATTGCTACTCCCCGATTCTGTGTGAAATCAAAAAGCTCCTGTGATGATTGACTAGCCTTCAAAACTTGTTAAATTCCAGAACGTCCCACCTGGGCGACAACTTCGAAAACCCTTCTTCATCCGAAGATACGAAAATGCCCGCTAAGTTGCCATTGACGTTTTGATTAAGTGCATTTTGGACGCTCACGTCTTGAAGGAAAGGACCATTCGAGTGCCAGAGCACACGTTTGTGGTCCGGACTAAGCCTTAGATAGGAGAAGGGAGGATGTGGAGAATTTGTGTATTCGCTGGCGTAAATTCGTTGATTGACACCAACTCAGAATTGAGTTGATCGCTTCTTGTCGTAGCAATCACTGGTAGGAGACTTGAGAACTCGCCCAACCTCTCCCATATGTAGCGGTGATAGCCTTCGATTGAATACCTCATTTGAGAAAACACTGCCCAAATCAAAATTGTAGCCAAAAGTATGGCAGATCTTTTTTGAAACAATCCTGTGTAGTAGAAGTGTATTGAATGCAGATCTTTGACATACAATACCGCTATCTGAAATTTTGTTCAAATCGACGAAATGCGACGCAGTCAGTCCGTCGCAACCGTCGCCTCGCCATAACTCGTGAACAAATGGACCAGGTCATTCGAAATTTATACCACTGGATAGCTCTGCTCACGAAGAATTCAACGGTATAGAGGACTATTGAGTTTCTCTGAATTTTCAGCTTCATTCTCATGAAATTTATCAAATTACCTGAGGCTGACTCATTAGCGGGCGTCGCTCGCTATAATTATAACCAGAGGGGAAAAGGTATTAATGGTAGTATTTAGCGAGTAATAAAGTTATTATTTTACTTCTATGTAAAGTGAAAAAGCCGTAGTGCAGGCAGTAAATATTCTACCCTATTCATGATTTTCCATTCGGTATCCCCCCCCCCCATGATACTAAACTCTGGGCATGATTTCACTACTGTTAATGATCACTGTTTTTCGGATCCTATATCGTTTGCGGACAGGCGCCATCACAAGATACGGAGGCTTAAACTGCGTAATACAGCTCCTCTCGATGATGAAATTGGGACCAAGTCTTAAATAGGAGTAAAGGGGCTCCAAAGCGCATGAGCAATTTTTATTTTTCCAAAAATTTCTCCCCGCCCCAGACTTAATGCTATGAGATTCCCGCGTATCTTGCGACAGCGCATGTGGGCATTTCTAATACGAGAAATGCGAAGTTATCCGAGTAAGTTGGTCGTTCTTTATGGAGAACAGAAAAGGCACTTGTGACGCGTTGCTTCAATTTGCTACTAGTGCGAGTCCGCTCTGTTAGACCCTTTTTTTGAAATTTTCCCTGTTTTCGAAACTATTTTATAATAGAGGACCTACTCATCGCCAGGTTGTTTATGGAGCGTCACATGGTGCATTATGTATTAGGTTGTCTCATAAACAGTGTCGCTTTTTTTCATCCAAAAAATTTTCATCTAAACCTCCATGCTTTTACATCGTGTTGTGTACCATTCGAAAGAGAATTGTCTGCTCTACAAAATGCTATGTCCCACTTCCACATTTCTTCCAGGGTTTTCAAATTTTGGGCCTGTGAAATGGGAGGTCCGGCCGACAAAAAATGGCCAAACCGACAACTATCTCTAACATTATCTTTCCTTGGGAGAAATCAATCAATGATGTACCCTCTACTTATGCATGACCTCTTCTAACATTACACTATTAGGTTTTCCTACAATCGCGTCGTTCCATTTCCAGACCTGGTTTTTCAACCAGAACTCGACGGTCGAGCACCATTACCTGAGATCTAGGTCGAAATTTTTTTATGGCCGAGACGTTGAAGAACTGGTTGAATTTGAAGAACAAGTCATGACTAAGTTAGGAATGTACGACTGGTTGATTTTCTCATTTTCTAAGGATAATTTTTTTCAAAGAAATGTGGTCACTTTCGCGGTAAAGCACCTTATACCGAAACATCTAAAATTCGAACTAATTCCCAACAAACAGAGAAACAAAACAAATGAGCGAGTAGAGCAGAAGAAGTGCTCGTAAAAGGAACACCACTCGATATGAAACAATGACGTTTACGAGGAACAATTTTAATTTGAAAATTGCTATGGCTTATCCGTCAGCCAATTCGAAAAGAAAAACGGCAAAGCTTTTTCGGCAACCTAAGAGTGGAATGTTTAGAAGAGGTCATGGGTAAGTATAGGGTATACGGGCGGGGAGTATAGGGGGACGTCCCGAAAGGAGGAAGACCAGTATAACGCACGCATTTTTGAATTTCATGCTGTAACCTGGTAAATCACCGACATAAAGGAGTTCAAAGGGTAGACAACTTCTGCTGTGATGCGGCATAAGAAAAACGCTCCGTAATCGTGTTTGTGGGGATGGGAAATAAATTCAGGCCCGTTTGACTCGCGCATTAATGGCAGTCTTTTCCTTCTTCTTCTCCCCAGCGCTGGTCCTGAGCACTCGCAAGGAATGCTGTCCTTGTTACACGTCGCCACTCGGTCTTGTCCAAAGCATCTTCTGGCATGGCCTTGACTTCTTTGAATCTTCTATGTATATGAACCCTCTACCACTCCACCTTTCATTTGAAGATCCTCGTGATCGCTTGCTCCGGGCTCTGAAGCACGATGCCTTCGTTCTAATCGGATGATCCTGGTGCCTTTTCAGAACATATCTTTGCAGCGGCGCACCCCGCACCATCAATTCTACAGGGCTGCCTATGTGGGCACTGTGAGATTCTCTTTTCTGATACTGCCCGGCCGGTTCGGTCCGAGCACATCTCAGCTTCGGCTGAGCTAAGGTGTCTCCTGGTTCCTATTCAAAGGCCACTAGCGATGGCAGTCATACGTGGGTTTTACTAAACCTCTTGTGAAAGAACGGAGAACAACTGCACACAACAAACCACCACCTTGTTGTCCATTATTTCGGGGGCTTTCCCTCGCAGCTTTGGCCGAATAGTGTGTTGCGCTTTTGTGCAATCGTTTTTTTAGCCCACTCATCACTGAAAATCAAAACGTTTGTAATAGAATAAGAGCATATCTAGAGATGTACAAATGCTCATTTCAGTAGCATCTATGTGTTCTTTCAAGAAAACGCTCAGATGGTCAATTCTGGAAGCATTTTCTGCGCATAACCTTAAAATAGCAAGCACAAGCTTTCCTACTTACCCTTGAACTGAAGTAGCTTTAGAGGCACTCAAGCTTGTAAGCTCCAAGAGAGCTTACCACCGTTGGCGCCACATGGTACGATTCCCAAAAGGGGCAGACAGCAGCCTCGTAAAGTCTCTTCATGGCCAACATTTGAATGAGTGGTAGATAATTTAATCAAAACTATGCTAATGCTTATAGGTAGAATTCTTGAGAATGAATGTGCTGAAGATATGTACAATCCGCAAGAATCGCAGCAGACAGTTGCAGTTTAGGAAGAAATTGCTAGTCGTTCATTGCCAGGCTTTCCTAAAGCAGCAGCCCCATAAGAGACCGTGTCGAACAATATACTCTGTGGGTAGGATGGTGTAGCCTACGAGTATCAGATGTGCTGTTTTGCACACTGCAGTGGCGCAGGAGACGTTCTGTTCTCCCTCTGGTGGTTACGCGAGAGCTTCGCTCCATATGTTTAAGATTATGCTTAGAGCCTTACACCGCCCCTCTCTGGGCTTAAGCTTTTGTCTTGTGAGAATCGAACAAATTAGTGGTCGTGTATTTTGGGTTACCTCTGAACTGAGGGAGAATTAAACTCACTCCAGTGCGTTTAGGTCCTCACACAGTGGTCTAGATCGACGGCCGGCTATTATGAGCTTAATGAGTGAGGTACTTCACGCACATCCCTGAGCAACGTGGACGGCCACATCATTCGGCACGTTCCTTCTTTTTCAAAGGGAAGAAGGGAATCCTCCCTGCCATTCCCATGATCGACCGCTGTATCATCCAATTCGATGAGTAGGTTGTTGCTTCGAATTGTTTTTTGTTATTTTTTGACAGTGGCGCAGTAATTTCAAGGCTTTAAGCCTAGTCCCTGTTTCATATCTCTGGATTGGGAACGATCGACAATCTAGCCTTTGTATACTTCCTGGAACAGCTGATTAGTAGCCATACCCATCAGAAAGAGTCTTGCCAATTAGCTGAACCCCTCAATTCATTGCACGGTCCAAAATGGCATTATTTTAAGTGGGAGAAGAGGGCGTGGCGCGTCCCCCAGAAGGACAAATCAGCGCCGAACGCTTTATATCATAGCTATCGCTCGAGTGAGTTCCATTTCAATGCAAAGGTAATCTGACCGCATAGGGGAAAATTACCCTCTATATACCTTAAATGCCATTGCATTAACAACATGCATTCAAATCCTTTGCATTTCATTTTCGCATGTCGTTTCTGCGAATTTTCGGTTATATAATATTTTCTATTCAAGGCGCCATTCATGTGAAATAACGTTTGCATGCCGTCGTTGCCAATTTTCCAAATGGACTCGTTGCTGAATTGCATATGTGCTTTTCTTGCATCATACCTCGTCGTTATTCGGGTTGGAAGGCTGGACATAAGCCTCTTACAGAGATTAATTGCTCCCAGTAATAGAATATTTCCACTTTTTTCCGAGAAAGCGTTTTCGACAACTGCCTTTTCAATACTTTTTGCAACACAAGCGCATTTTTGATCAGTTTTTTTTTTCAAGAAGTTTTCTATTAGAGCACCTCGTGAAGAAGACCAGGTTTTTCGGGAGCCAAAATAGTCCAAAGAGTAGTAAAGGAACTTATTGATGGCGCGATTATGTGGGATAAAAATCGATCACGTCGTTCAAAATAGCAGAAACAGCTTTCTGGCTCTTTACGTCTCATCGAAATCAATAAATAGTGGCTACATATGGACTTCGGGAGGGACGTTCTATGAAAGAAACTCTGTGAATGAGGAGAGTAATATGTCTTATCCTCTTATATATAAAGCAGCAGTTTGGTGTGTTTGTCTGTTTGTAACCAGGGGCTCGCACGCTACGTAGACCCAAGAAAACAGTTAAGGCATGGTCCCGGATGGGTAGGAAGCTGCCCCTTGGGCGTGTAGGGTGAAGGTAGGGCTTGGTTAGAAAGGGTATGGTAGTGGGCGGGGCCCGGTCAGGTGGGCGGGGCTTGCGCTGGAATCTCCTTAGAAACACAGGTTTTTGTGCAGAGGCCCCGAATTGCTAAGCGAATCGCAACATTGATCGGGTAGTGTCGTAGGAGTTAGATTTTGGATGGATCACAGGTTATCGATCGATATCGATTGAAAATATCGGTTTTTGCGCAGAGTGCTCGAATAAGGTTGGGAATCACACTATTGATTGATGGCTGCAGTAGTAGTGGAAATCCCAATGGGTCACATGCTATCGATCGATATCGATTGAAAATATCGGTTTTTGTCTGGGAGGCTCAGATTTGCTTACTAATCACACTATAGATTGATGGGTCGCAACAATTAAAAATACTATTAAGTATCGATCAAAAATATCGGCTTTCATCAAGTAGGCTTGGAAGACCCCTAGAACCGAATTAAAAGGGTTTTGTGGCAAGCTCCGCTCACTGTGGTACATTTCTCACCCTCCCCCTCCGTTGACCCTTAATCTTCCCTCCTTATCTGATCTCTGTCCACTTCTTTCTCGGTTCTGGGACTTCTCTGAACCGACTTATGACAAGTTTGCAGTAAACGCTGCCCACTTAAGGACAGGCTCCTGCTGTGGGTGGGCTCCCACTGAATTTCAGGTATGTTGAAGACACCTTAGATGTTGTTCTCCTAAACCGATTTTACTACGGCTCAATAGGCTTTCTCATGCCAGAGTTATGAGTTCTTCTTATCGAGAAACACTCCTTCAGAGAACGCTCCACCCACAACGGGCGGGCCTCCCAGATTCGACTTTTAAACCCAGTGCACACCTTTACTCTTTTTTTTCGGTGTTTTGGCTATACCAATACCCAAACTTGAGCATTCTGCCGTCGGCTGCTCCTAACTCGACGCATGCCCCGCCCACTGTGGGCGGAGTTTCCCATGGTCCGTGTCTGCCCCTGTAGCCTGACTCATTCTCTACCCATCCCGAACTTGACCTGGACCCTGATGGTGGTTCCTTAGATAGTACTTAATTTTTTTCAAGTAGACACACAAAGGCTCAGCCCTCTATATCCCCTCTATCCTCTTATATATAAAGCAGCAGTTTGGTGTGTTTGTCTGTCTGTTACCACTAAGGGGGGGGTATACGATATATATTACTGTACTACTTACAGCATTATGTAACCAATATCCATCCATCCCTTTACCTTGTTGGCCCCTACTTGGTAGGTAGTTTTCTTGAGAAGCTTTCTACATTCATATTGCTTTTGCTATGTCAGGTACGAATGGCAAAACAATTAAATATGAGATGTTTTGAAACAAAGACCTGTTGACAACGCTCCGTCACAGCACAACACTTCCGAAATATTCGATTCGAAGTTGTACGATTCTTTTCTTAGGCATTCCTTCCTGTCAAATTAGCATCCTTTGGTCATAGTGCTCCATGTATGATAGCGAGCGGATAGGACGACGACAATTTTCAATGGCAATTTTGCTTGCTCAGGTTGAGTAGATCCTGAGATGAGTAAGGATAAATGAGGAAGGATCAAGCACCGATCCCTGTTCTGAATGCGCCACGCCTCTTCTTCCAACTAAGAAATCTACTATTGCTTTCTCACTACGGCCGCAAAAGCATCGCCTTTCAAGTTCAGTCTATGTATAGTGGTTTACGCAACCAGTCGACGTTCAAGGCCAGAGCTCTTATTCCCCCAAGCAAGCGAAGCGTGAGAATTGAAGGCGTCTGGGTAGAAGTGGGGCTTCAAAAGAGTCCAGGGTTAGATAGATCAGGTGACCAAGATACTGTTCTTAATGACCTTCCACCAGGCTTCTACGCTTTTAGAAAGGAGTTTTTGTTAATAACTGGCCGTACCGTGTAGACAGTCATCGTCGGACTTGTACGGCTTCGTCGAGGAACCTCCACACCGACTAGCCCGATGGATTGAGTCCGTAAATATCAGGAGTCACAAGTTCTTGTTCCAGTAAAGCTAGACGCAGCCATGCTCTATCGTTTCATATTGGTTGCAACAACTGCGTTAGGAACTTGTGTGCTTCGTTGTAGACAGGGTCAACTGCCACGTTGAGGTAAACTTTTGGAATTAGACCGTTTTTTTTTCGAAAACGTCTGCAACGTTATCCCAACCCCCGCTTCTTTCGATGGTGCTTGTAGTGTCGTTGAAGCTGGTCCATTCGACTTACTTCGGAGCAAATGTCGGGGTTCTATCAAGGCAGCAACTGGGAAGGCTCATAAATATAAGCACTGAAACAGTAGGATTTAGAAATTGGCATAAATTTCGTAAACAAAAGTACGGATATCCCCAGGAGCCGCCGCGCCGCCAAAAGGCCAAATGCAGCGCGAGTCTTGCGCGCGCACATAGGAATTCCGCATAATGTTGAAAGGTGCCATTGCACGCCCTAATTCATACGTCACGCTGCCCCAACGTCGTCGGACCGACTCCGCCTCCCTTGCCGCGCGACGGGCCTCCTGGGGAGTATCCCAAAAGTACAACCTCCCAAAAATTCAACTGCCATGTTGCTCTCCAATGCGACCCTTTCTCTACGATTAAGAAATCCTTCGAATCACATGATTCGACAACCTTGCTGGTAAATCCCCTACAGACTGTTGATTTTAATTTGCGAGCGTCCAAAAACTTCGTCACAGTTCATCAACCTTTTTCTTGAACCTCTTATGACAGAATAATAGGCGTTAGTTTTATCAAATTGTCTTCCTTAATTACGCCGATTTTTCTCTTACAACCAAAGATACCAAAGCTTAAGATCATTAGCAGTGATTTATGACTTGTTTTTGTTTGTTGGACTGTTCGGCCAAAAACAGCACTTAAGAAACTCAGGATCATTGTTTATCAGTTTCTGCATTTTCGTTGTGCTAGCAGGAAAATTTTCAGATGATTCTTACTGCAACCCCGATCCCCGTAGCGAGAACGGGGTCGGGATATCCCTGGAGACAACATGGAGATCTGATTATTCCTCGGTGTATCCCCCGAATAAATTTGCATGGTCTTCATGGGGTGAAGCGGCATATCGAAACCTCCTTACAAGAACTCAATATCTCGTTTAGCCAATTATATCAATCAAGGGCGGAAGTGGTGTAGTGGCAAGTGGCGCGCTACCACGCGCGGTCCGGGATCAAATCCTGGGTCGTGAGTCGCCCGGGCCAACCAAGCCTTCCATCCCTCCGGGGTCGGTTAATTGGTACCAGACTTGTCTGGGAGGATAAAAACACTGACTTGTACATCGGCTGGCCCCCGCAAGTCATTGTGTACATCGCATTCATTCAAACCCCACTAGGAATCACCAATTGAAGTAAATGCATGGCGCATTCCGAAAAAGGGTGAATCATGGAATTACTACGAGGGCATCTCACTACTACTCCACAGCGAGAGTCGAGTGAGATCAAGGACGCCGTGAAGGTTGCTTGCACTTTTATAAACGTTTTTGCTATTGATTTTCCCTCTCTCTGTAGGAAATCGAAGGGGCAGCGTAACATGGCCATGGCCAACATCAAGTTATTTTCTGCACTTTCGTGTCCCTTGATCGGTTCTAGCCTTGTGGGGAAAGATGAACTGCCTCGACTTGTACATCCTTCGATGAATGTTCTTGTATAGGCTGCACTTCCACTGCTACCATTCTGTACAAAAGGCGTATGCATTGCTTACTCAAAAAAAATTTGAGTTGAACTCAAAACAATACAGGCTATTATATTATTTGCCATAAGAGCTTCGAGTCCCAGAGCCTTCCATAAATGACGATCCATTGGGAATAGATTCCATTAAAAGCCGTCATGAGAATTGGCTCTGTGAACGGAGCTCATAACCATAACGTATCCCATTGTTGGCCATTGATGCGGAAACTGCTCCCAGCTTATTAATATGCTGAAACCCCTGAGGTAGCGCTCAAGTCCTGCAAATACCGAGACGCTTGATGCGATTCTCTTTAATTATTATGTTTATCTAGGGTGCTCTTTTTAGAACGAAAGTTTGTGTTTGGATAATTTCTAGTATTTCTATGTCACTTATTTAATTAGTGCTTTTAATTCCTATGCCTCTACTCTTCCACTCTCACCTTTGAAACCTTCATTTTCTACGAGCTGGCTTTGGTCACAAGTTCACAACGCTAATTAATAGTAATTTGTATAATAATTATGTAGTAGAGTGCAGTGACAACGTTTTCGAGTTTTTGAGTGATTCGGAAGAATACTTCCATAGAATTCTTCCAAGGACATCACCTGAGAGCGGCGTTTTATTTCCACAGAAATATTCGAAAGTTTTTACTTGCTCTAAAATGACATTCGCATCATTAGGTCTATCTGAAGGCATATATAATAAAGGGTGAAGCAGATGGAGCATGCCAGTTTTTGGGTTCTTACATCACAATTTACTAAGTCAGATGGCCCACGAGCAAGTTTTGAGCGGTTGTATGCGACCGCAGCATGGTATGCCTATGGCTATTCTCATTTAAATTTCCTACTTGCTCAGTACCCTCATTATGTGGATAGCGAAGTTCCCCTCTCCTTCATGAAAATGGAACTGTGAGAAGTATGTATTACTTTGAAAGCCAGGTTTTTCTTAGGTACTCGAATGAGAGTATGGAGGGAATGGGGATTGGCAAACCGTCATATGGGGCGTCAAGTAGGAGATTGGAAACGGAGCGTGTACCAGCCGATTGTGAAAAACTTTCGTCAATTTTTTTCCATCTCCTCACAATTCTTATTATATAATACTTGAATTTAGCGTGCGGCTCGTGGTTTTTTCGGCCTGAAGAGCCGGAAGTCCTGGCCTGGTCCAGGAATGGATAATTAAACCGCCCTTGCAGGGATTCTGAGTTGTTCTTATGGTACTAATCCAAACTTCACGGTCTTGTATTATTCCAAAAATAAAAGCAGAATTTAATTACTACATGCATTGTTTGCAAAGAAAAGTGCAACTGAGTGTAGTTGTCTGCTACAAGCCATACACAAATATGCTTTGTGTGACGGGCGTAGCCTCATACATATGGCTGCTCTGTTTTTTAAGATTCCACTTTGTTCAGTGATTTCTCCAATGCACCAATATAAAACAACTATATTGAATAATTTGTTCATGATCAAACATATTCCAAACTCACAAAATTGTTTGTGCATTTCAAATTTAACTGTACATATGTCTACTCAGTCTCATTTAGGTAATTTCTTGGAGAGTGTATTGGTACCGGTAAAGTTCCGGCCGCTTTTGACTACTGAATTCGAATGTGGCTATATATCGGTTCAAACATAAACACTTCCGATTTCGAAATAAGAGCTATTATGATCCGCGCACGCTTCTCTTTATAGCAGGTGTCAAACGTTACAATTGTTGTGATCGCTGGAATTCTGCAAGCGGTTATCCGGTGAAGGCCAGCAGTTATCATGGGGTTGTTTAATTTGACGAATTTCTCTTCAATGAAGCTATCCGGGCGGTAGGAAAAGTGGCAGCGGATATGCAAAAGGTTTGTTGAGTAAGATGTTAGCAACGCACTTTAGTAGTCCATTTAGCTCAATTTCAACAGGGTCAGCGCTGGGGGTTAGGTTGCAACAAATCCGAGAAGGGAGTCCCCTGTCTGATAATTCTTATTAGGCGCATTCATTAAACTTTCCGGTGTATGTATTCTCTGCAACATTTCCGTCTGGGCTTGAAAACTTCTTCCTTAATTGTTATATAACCTGTATGAAGTCATATTCCGTTTCAAACGCGTTTTTAATTTGCGTGACATGATGATTTTTTTCATGGTCTCATTTCCAATTATGAGGACCTGTAGACTAAAGGAAAGATTCCAGAACTTAGTCGCAGAACTAAGCTGAGTTCCAAGATTATCGTAACGCAATGCGCGCATGCCAAATGGGAATTTATGAATTCATTTACTGCATCCATCTTTTTTTGATTCCATCTTTAGACCTTCAGAATATATTCATTTGAAAAAAGCGCTTTCTAACACACTTACACCCTTATGATACTCTGTGTAGGCATAGGAAAGAAAAAGGAAAATGAAAAACATGTTGACTTGATCCAATCCTACTGTATGGCTGGCGTGCCACGCACTTCTACTTCCGTCAGAATCCAGTGCCAAACATGGAATCGCATAAATATATTAGGATGGTAAAGAAAGTCCTGAGCCGATTTTTTGAAAGCTCCAGAACTTTCGCTTATTGGTCGATACCTAGAATCTGCTACGTGATAGACTATCGTTGTCGATCATACTTCTCCGCAATAGGTATATATTGCCGGGTTGCCTTCTTTAACTTTAATAATGATGGTGATTCCACAAGAACACTTTCGAGCGATCATCTTCAATGAATCGCGCTGCGGCACAGGAGCAGTGGGAACCGTCAACATTATCAGCATCGCATTGGGAAGGGTCACCACTTCCATCATCAGTGCCAAGCTCTGGTTCGCAGGCTTCGAAGGAGGAGACACGGCTTTCAAAGAAAGACAAGGTTGGGAAGCCCACAAAAGGTAGAAGACTCCACCGTTCTCGGCGCTGTCGAAGAGGATCCGGACGTTAGCACCCGCAGCCTTGTGATAAGACTCGGGTGCACCCATCCCAGTCCTCGGTCCCCTTCACGACCTCGCCACAGGAAAGTGGTGACTCAATGGATTCCTCATGTCTTGACCGATAGCACGCGGTTCAGGCGGGTACCCATTTGTCAGTTTCTCCTTCTTTGCCCGCACCGAAAGGGGGTTTTGGAAGGCGTGATTACGAGAGGAGAGATGGGGTCCTATACGATTCTAACAAGCACGGTGCCGTGTGGCTCCCTCGAAGGAGAGGGCCTGCCGACACAAGCAAAAAGTACGAAGTTATACGAACACAAGCAAAATCGGACCTTCACCCCAAAAGCTGTCTCCTTTGCTACCTCTGGGATTCGTGAGGAATGCTGTATTATGATATGCTCCCGTAAAGACATACCGCTACCGGCAGCATTTACGCCAGTCAGCTCTAGAAACTAGCGGACGCTGTTCAAGAAAAACGACCGAGACGAACTTCTGTCCACCTACTCCACGATGACGCCAGGCCCCACAAAGTTAAAGAGACCCGTGCAGAATTGGAAGAGCTGATCTGGGACGCGGTTCCCCATCAACCCTATTCCCCTTACATTGCCTTCTCTGATTATCACTTACTTATCCCCTTAAGGGATCCCTAGCGAAGAAAGAATTCACCAAAGGTAAAGAAGTTGGAAGAGCGGTCAGCGATTTCTTTGACTCTCAGTCTGCTCTGTTCTGGGAGAAGGAAGTCGCTGAACTGCACATTAGGTGGGACTCTGTAGTGGGTAGCAATGGTGATTATATTGTTGGGTAGATTCCATTCTACGTGGAATAAAAAAGCAAAGAACAAAAAAGTGTCAAACGGCTCAGGACTTTTTTACCACCCTAATATTTATCCTCACCAAGGACTGTACATGTGTGATAAGGCGCTAGTGCAGAGTATTAAGACTTGTAACACAAATCAAACTGCTGGGAGAGGCTTAACAGTTTTGGTGGTCTTGGACTCGTGGATGGAGGGGAAGATTCGATCCAAGACTGCGGGTGCGTAATTGTGCCTTGTACTAGACAACTCTCGACTGTTTCAGTTAGGAACAAAACATTCTTAGAATGATTACTTTTGATTACAAAATGAAGTATGTCTAACGGCATTGACCAACAACGTAAGGCATTCAGGATTGATATTATTTTTTCCAAAATAACCTATACGCTCTTTCAGCCACTTACACAACCGAAGATGAGGAGCCACATACATTCCCCAGAATAGTTTTTTGTGAAGTCGGACATTCAATAGAAGCTTTTTTTCAAAAATATGGTCACGAAAGGAGGCTATTTTGTAGTTTATGGCAATCCCTGAAGCATCTTCCTGCACGATTCTCGGCATTCCCTCTGGAGAAATGAAATCCCAATTTTGCAGCTTCCGAATGCATCTAGCAATTCTTGCGTTTCGCATGCGAACGCGCTATTCGTGTGAGAGTCGAGCCTTCCCTGCTAGTCGGACAGCTACGTGCTCCCAGATTTATGATCTGCTCTCATGAGTTTTTCCAGACCTGCAACGCAGGAAGGCTACGGTCTGCAGAGATTTACTTATGTGATTAATCCTCTTCCTGCAAGTCTAGGCTCTAATTAGGTTAGAATTGAATGGAGATTTAATTATGTGATACGATATGCAGTATGACTCGTTGTTTTTCACAGGCAGTTCCCCTCTACTGAGGTCCCAGAAGGACAGATGTGCAGCTATAGCGCTCTCAACTGCTTCTGAGTTATTATTTCAAAGAAAACCACAGCTGTGACTGGACATTTGAACTCTTTATTACCGACCAGGTCTTTTTATCATTACTGTGAACAAACTGATTCGTCTAGTCAAAGTGTTCTATTCCATTTCAAAAGCTTACTTCTTTCCTTTTTTGAACCGCTATGTCTTTGGTGGTGTTACGAGGAACTTCTTAGTGTTTGTGATCTCGAGGAGAAAATGGGGTTCCAGGGTTCCAGGAGTAATTCCCGTAATTATGCCGACCCGCAGATCAAGTCTTCGGTCAACCTGGGCCAAGCAAGTTCCACTTCTCAATTGGCGGCAAAATTGAGGGAAAACGAACGACGATTACGCTGATTTGCTAAATGGCCTAAATTGTATATTCTATTTTCATCGAATCACCCGCACCAATTATGTGCAAGTCCGATGCATGGCGCACCCAGCAACATGATAGATCAACATCGAATGAATGGACCTCGTCGAATTTAATAACTTAGGGGAAATATTCAAGACCTGAGAGGAATTCTGTGAACATTCCCATGGTTATACATTGCCTTTATATAGCCTATGAATCGATGGGTCTCACGCCGCAGCGCAACCGCGCGCGTCACAGATGACGAAAAGAATTTCATGTTACTCAAGGTGAACAGTTGGGTGTAGATAGCAGTATTCAGTACGTTCCGTCTTATGAGTGTGCGAATCATGCGTTCACTGAGACTTCTGGAGGCCTGGAGGGATTTCTGAAATATTGGTGGTGGGCCCCCTATTCCCGTTGATCTCATTGTAGGGGGAATCAATTTGAAAAAAAGTTTTTCGCAGTCCCCATTTTTGGAATTGTGATCTAATATTTTCTCCACGTTTCGTCAATGACCCATTGTGAGACGAATTTTGTAGTGCAAGCATAGGACAGCTCTCAAAGAAAGAGCTGTAATTCTTGGAAGCTATTAAGAGCCGCCAAGGAATGTACCTAATACTGTTAAGTTTTTCGTAATCGCCTTCTCAGTGCAATTCCATTAGCTTGAAGTCGCTAGCCATTTCAAAGGCCCTTCATTTGTGGCATTGTCTGCGGCAGCACGCTGACGCCATTGTACTTACATGCAGAATTTTCTCGTTATTGCGATCTAAGTGATTATCTTATCTTCATTTACATCCGAAAATCCTTCATGAAGCCTAGGCATGTTTTCTTATGGAACCTAAAGGCACCGGCGCTCAGCCTACTAAAGTAGTTGCTTCCATGGTTAGTGGTGTATGGTCCGCCACTGCAGAGGTTGCGCCACCCTCACACAAAACAACGAAACACGTCAGGAAGCGCTAGGCGTCAAGGAATTCGGTCAAATCTCGCCAGAACTATCAGGGTTCGCCTACCGTTTGATAACTTATCCTATCGCAGTATGATCTCCTATGCTCTCTTTACTCGGCTTTCTTTTATCATCTCCGCGACCCACCTTATCTCTTAACTCCGTGCCTGCTCCTTGGCTCGCAACGTGGAGCAGGAAGGTTCGTATTACCTGTTTTTCATGGATTCTTTTCCTTTTCCACCTTAAGTACACCTCCCATCCCACTTCTATACTTGAGTGGCATTACCACATCAATTTGATCGTGCTCCTTTTCTACGGTGCACTCTTCTACGTTTGTCCTGATTTTTCGGACTTCTCAATAACTATCGCCTCGTCAGAGGGTTGAAAACTTCTCTTCCTGAACTTCGTTTTATCCTACTTCTTCTGCTCACTGCTCTTTCCTCTTTCTGCTCTCTAACAGAATGATTCATTCACTCGTGGGAAGGACAGAGGGTCCCATTTGCTGTGGAGCATAAATAGCCGTACTTCGTAGAGTGAGTAGAAGTTTCGGGTAACCATTCAGGAAGGCATGCAGACAGGATGAGGTAGGACCTATCAGCTTGTCGAGAGGGGAGTCATGGGTGGGACCACAACCGTGGGAAAGTGGAGCTGTATTGACGACCAAATTTCCTCGACACATTTCTCGCCCACCTCCCTGGTATCGGAATCATAGGCGTGCACTAAGGGGAGGTCTTTCGTGATCGGTCTATGAACAAACTATCGACGCCCCCACAAGCCTATTCTGTTCCCGAGAATGTCGTGAACTCCCACAATTTCGTGCGCTCGAGTGCCGTATCGCAGACTAGTGATGACACTTGAGAGTGATGTAGACCTCCGGCAAACAAACGGTGATAGTGATCAGCGAGAATGTGCTCATCCCGACAATGACAATACGTGATCATCACGTGTTTTTCAGTGAATCAACAGCTCGGAAGGCACTAGGATGGTGTGGAAGCTCTAGTGAAATTGGCCAGGTTCATCTCTCTTCCTATCGATGTTGGCGCAGTGGCTACGTCACCCTTGATTGGTGCTCGATCCATTACCTCATGTAGATCGTCACCGATTAGCTTTCCTTACTTTTTCTTCACCAATTGGCTTTTTTCCCGGCGGTCAGGTACAAGATATATTGGATACATTCGGAAAAATCAATTTGAACATCGGCTGGTTTTTGCTCAACTATTCAGCCGAGCACACATTGAAACTTATGTACGAACTTGGGTGAAAGGCGAATCGCTAGCCCACTCTAACGGATTCGAGGGGGCATCCCTTACATTGATAGGTTCCATACTTCCCGAATTTCTTTCAAGCTATGATAAGAGAACTTTAGTCAGATAAGAAGACGGCACTCCTTTGGAGGGACCCAAAAATCCTAATGCTTCGCTTGAAGCCATTCCACGTGTTGTCGAGTAGAGTGTAGTCACTTCGTTGAATGGAGCGGATCGAGTTATAGGCGCAGATTTTGTAGGGACCGGTTCCAGCTGGATTTCAGCCTAGAATTGCTACTACAAGTTGCGCTGCGTGTCGCTTGACTCTTTGATCTCCTGTTGTTTCGACACATGCTCCCTCCTGACGTTAACGTTGTCTCTCCACTCTAATCCTGTGGAAATACCCACGAATGCAAAAGTGGGGCTTTACCTAAATGCTTCCAGTAGTTCCTTCGCCTTCGTTTTCTCTGAGAGATTTTTAGCCATCTTGAACTTCACAAGTACTCCCTCCCCGCCGTTATATACCATTCAAATTCTGTTGTCGCAGAATTTGCGAGGGTAAAGTAGCTGAAGCTCAATATCCTCCAAATCATCTTTCTCAGGTAGTAAGTGAGAATTATCATTCTGGGAACGTTTCGTAACACTAACAGCTCGTTGCTTTCTTTCCGCATTCTTCTTCTGTTCCAATGTATTTTCTTGTTTTCTTTTTTGAGAGGTACTCGTAAAATATACAGTAGTTCACCCCCCCCCCCTCTTTCCTCCTTTCTCTGCAACGAACGCAGAATAAAATACAACGGATTGCTTCAGGTGGCTAGTGACAGGGAATTCCAAATTGGCAACCCCCTCTCCAATTTGGGACAGTCGGTTAACCTCCCGGTTGCATTGCTTCCCATAAACCCTTCACAACTGCCATATGCCTCAAGAGAACGTTCCCATAGTCTCAGTAGAGAAGGATTAGATTGTTATTCGGTGTTGGGCGACTTCCACCCGCAAGAAGCACAGATTTCGCTCGTTAATGCTTCCTAAAGCCGTTGGCGTCGCGTTTTTCTCCGACAGCTTAGTGTCCCAGATGATTTCGACGGTTGCCCTTCAAAGCACTCCACAGAGCGCTCGTGGATTACTGTGGCAACCAGCGCTGCGCTTTTTCTTCGGGAATGCGGCGAACCGCACCTGATATTCAAGAAAACTTTATTGTATGGATGGCACGAGGAAGGACAGCTTGCGCAATCATAAAGACTAGGTTTACGGGTTTCTTTTGAGTCAGATCGTTTCTGGAATGGCCTTTTTCCGACATTTTTTTCTCTGGACCAAAGAAATGCTAGCAAATTGTGGTGATAGCACAGAAATTGCTTTGTTCGCTACTAATGAATTTTTTACGAAGGGGTTAAAAATCGTACTCTTGAAAGAGATCAAAAAATAGATTTTAGGATTTTCAGGAAATTTCGTTAGCTGAAAGAGCTTTTTCATGGAACTCATACTTTTGAAAACTTGTCTAGGAAAGTGTTCGCTAAAGTGCCTCTTTCTAGGCTACTTCCCATAG
>MU870598.1:12394-25320 GCA_036418205.1 Ostertagia ostertagi | reverse complement strand
GATTCTAAATAAAAGTAGAAAGCGTGACCCATCAGAAAGAGGGATTGATCGACGCCGAACGTTTTTGTTTTTGATCCTATCTATGAAGCTCGAGAAACGCAAACATCTCATGCATATACTCTTTCAAGCTCTTATACTAACACTGACGAGAGCATGATCAAGTATCGCATAACACATCGCGGGCCGCATGGGACGGGTTAAGATGTGAATTAACATAGCGCACCTAAGCGTGCAATAAATAAATAAATAAATAAATAAATAATGCCAAAGGCTGAGTATGAACGCAGCTTAAGAAGATGTGAAACTATCCACATAATCGTTCATAAACCCTCACAAACAATTTTGAACATGAAATATCACGGTTCGAGCGTCAGCGTAAATGTGCTTTTTAGGAGAGGATTGTGTTTACTACGAGTCAATTATATGAAAACCTAAGCACAATAACTAACCTTGCGATCACTAACACCTGGTTTCGAATTCATGTCATCTTCATCAATATCATCCATTTCGATATCTCCTGAATTGACAGCGTGGTAAAAGGGCATTCACATGCAACAATGGAGAAAAGAGAAATTGATAGTGACGATGTACTTATAAATGAATATGTTTGGAAGGTCGCACAGAACGCGTTGTTGGTGAAAAATTAAAAAAAATTATCACTTGCGAAAGATACCTGAATGCGCGCTTCCACCATGACTTTCGGGACGAGCATCAGTTAAGCGCTGCCTCTTTGCACTTGGAGGTGCTGATCGCTCTCTATCCTCATGATTTCCGAATTCAGGGTGATTCTGAATCAAACCAAACTCGACCATCCGCTATGATCTACAGATAGCCGAAACACTCACTGGAATGAATTCGCTTTCCGGACTGCTCTTGAACTCGTAAACGTCATCAGCTGTCGGAGTTGTTACTGTGCTACCCGCTTCGGACTCAAGTACGTCACCGATGCGTGCTAAACCATATCCTCTGCCACGTTTGCTGCCACGGCCACGTCTTAAGAAATGGTGGATTATACTTCGCAGAGACAGCTCCATAAAAATGGGCTCACTGAAGCTGAAGCTGGCTTACACTTACCCAGAACGTTTCTTGTCGTTATTGACCATTGGACTGTTGTTAAGTGGAGTAGCGCTACCACTACATGGCCTGGTTCCACCTCTACCTCTCCCACGAGTGCCACGTCCTCTCGACCGAACACCTCCACTCTCACTGCGAACTTCATCACGAGAATCCTCGATTTCATACGTATGTTCGAACCTACAAGAATCTTTGTAAATACCGGGAAGCGTACAGAAACTTAGCTCTAGACAAAAAATAGACGGTAATGGAGGAGATAGAAGAGCAGTTGGGAGTCTACTACTTTTTAGATTATCTGCGAAGACAGATTAAAGTGAGGACGCTGGCTTCCACGTGGATCGGCGAACTCCGCGTTATCAACCGATAAGGTCGGAGATAGATAGTGGTTGGACGAGCGTAACCCTATGGAAGATACGATACGATTAGATAAGAAGATACGGCTGCTTGGAATGAGGTGCACTCCAGCATGAAAATCGAACGATAACGATAACCGTATCATATCTAGCACGCTGCTACTGCATCCCCTTCCACGTCTGATAAGGAGGTGCAACGCCGAACCGGAAGTGGGTTTCGGCGCCTTATCACGCCACTGCCCCTGGAGAAGCGTCACCTATCGCTCATTGGGTAGACCCCCTACCCAATCCACTATATTACCTGATCGTCTCCATAGGAATTTCCGTGACCACATCCTATAAAATGCAGCGGAGGCGATTGCATTCATGAGGTACCGTTAAGATTTTTGGCATAGCTTGTGCAATGTAACATTGAACAATCTATGCCAACGCTAGTCCAAAAGCAAAACAACAACTCGGGTTCTCTTTAATTTCGCCCTTGAAAAAAACACTAGATGATGCTCGAAAGAACGCCAAAGGAAGAATACTGAAACACAGGATAGCACATGTGCATCTATTTATCCTGTAAGCAGGATAGATCTGTCAACGAGGGTTACGGATGTGTTGTGTTGAAGCCTTACAGATTGGGCAAGTCTGAAAAATTCGTGAGCAATGTGACCAAATGAACAAGATTCCTTGCGCTCTGCCTATAGGCAACGTGAATGCGAAGTAGCGACTAAAATCACTTCAAGATGAGATGTAAAACCGAAGAGAGAAATCGATATGGTTGTTCAGAACCCACGCTGTTGTCGCGTCCAGCCACTCACTTTCATCATTATAAGGCGAAAAGTTGAAAGAGAACATGTCCATGTTAAGAGCATCGTCGGCGCTTTCTTTTGTTTTATTCATTTTCAGTCTACCTCGCACTCCCATCTCCCTTATCGAACGCTATTACCCCACCAGACTGATCCTGATTGTTGCTTTGTGCTGCTGATCATATGACCGATTAGCACTGAGATGCTCAGTTTATCGCACTTTCCTTAAAATTTCAAATGCATTGATTTTTCGTACTAGAAGAATCTACACAACTTTATTAGTTCTGAAAACAATGGTCGCGAATATTCTAGTAATAGCCTTCCGAGATTGAACAATTGTCATTTGGCTCATGTTTTGACAAGAATTGCCCTCTGAGAGGTTCTTCCAGGAAGGGAGTTCAAGTAGACATGCAAAACCGATTATGTTCGTATGATCTACACAGAAATTCTTCCAGATCATACTTTTTACAGAACTAGAAAAAGAAAGCAACTTTCAAAAAATGTACCGGTTGGTTGGACTTGTAGGTGCAGTTTCGTTATGAGGTTGTCCATCGGTAGAATTATCATAGGAAGACTTGAGATTAGACGGGCGAGCTGAGGCATGGAACACATCGGGAGATTCTGATCGATTTCGGAAATAGAGACCAGCGTCACGGCACTGCAATCTTTTCTCGTG
This sequence comes from Ostertagia ostertagi, assembly GCA_036418205.1. Taxonomy (NCBI): domain Eukaryota; kingdom Metazoa; phylum Nematoda; class Chromadorea; order Rhabditida; family Trichostrongylidae; genus Ostertagia; species Ostertagia ostertagi. Next base: position 22,423 of record MU870598.1, on the reverse strand, counting down.
CTAAATAAACATTGTCAGACAAAATTACAACACTTCATGATATTGTTTGTTGAAACAAAAAACAATTTCAGAAAGCAAACCTCATCAGTGAAGTCTTCTGCCACGTTGGGATCCATGGTGAGCTCATTCGAACCAGTAAAACCGGCTGCATCAGGATCGAGAGCTTCTAAAGGGCTTCTCATTATCAATTTTTAAATGATGTTGATTTCGTATGATATGCAATGAAATGTTGTAATTAATGGTCCAAAGCCTAGTCACTTTACTGAACTATAGTAATACACAGCAACAAAAAAAAAACAGAGCAGCAAAAAGCAGGCACCTTCAGTGGATTGTGAGTCAGTTTTAGATGTAACTTTTCCAGGAGACTGACTTTCTTCTTCATTCATTTTGGAATCGAGCAATCTGCCTTTTCCTCCGTCAGTGGACGAAGGAGCGGAACAGTCCATTGCAGAATCATCCATTCTTATGCAACAGTGCGCATTTGAAGGATATCTCAAACAAAAACCATGAAAAAATGATACCAACGCTGGATCTCTTATCATTGGAAAGTCTATTAATGATGGTGAGATAAGGTGACATGAGGCTTCGGGGTGTAATGTTTGGCACACTCGCCCAGACATAATATGGTTTCGGCTCGAATTTCACCTGGAGCCTCATGCCATTCATTTCAAGGATTTCACTTCACGATAAAGTCGAAGGCAGAAGAAGAGAAAACTTGCTTAGTGGAAAGACGGGCGCATGCCGTAATGGTGCGGACCGACACGCGATCCAAAGCGAAGGATATCAAGGCGATCTAGCATAGCATCCTGGCAGCGCTACCGACGCGGCACGCCCACCGACTCGCTAACCTCTCGCCGCAACTCTCTTACCAAAGAGTGCGTTAGTGTTGAAGAAGGCGAGTCACCTCAATGCGGAAACCAACAGGCAAGGAAGGGATTCCATCTAACGGGTTCTGAGCAGTCTCTCCGTTTTTTCTTCATCCAGGCACCACTTACTAGCTCTACCTTAATCCAAATGGACTCCCTTCTAATCGTAAACTCTACCTTTAAAACACCATATTTAGCCCGTAATACAGTCATCTTGCGATATCAGTAAATAACCTCACGACCCGAGAGGTATGGTGGAATTAAGCCATCAATTTGAAATAGAAGGACGTTCGAGAAAATTTCGTCCGTTAAAATTTAGCTGTGGCGCTAGCTGGACAGGGTTTCATGAAGGGCGGCTTCAACCCCACCGTTTCGCCCGAAAAGAGGCTATGTGAGTTCAAATTCACTTTGATAGTGAACAGTGCCTTAGGCAAAGTGAATTGTAAACGTGCCTAAGGCACTGTTCACAGCTTGCGCCATGGCAGAAGAACGCGCGAAACGATCGAATGCGCGGATTTGCGAAAGGATCAAATGCGTATCGATCCGCAAAATGGGAGGGGCCGATTCGCAACTTAGAAGGGGGGTCGAATCACGCATTCGATTCTGCGAATCCTTTTGAAATATAAGTATGTCTATCGATCAGGTAAATTGGAGGCGGTACATCGTTCTCGCGCTTTCGATACCCCGACGTGAAACGGTGAGAGGGCGGAGTTGACGTCGATACGCATCTAGACTGTTTCGCTTCCACGTTCGCGCGTGCGCAGATTTTCGTGGTCGATACGTATATAATTCTTTTCGCGAATTCGAATATTAGGATGATTCGAAAAATGTGAATAGTGCCCTAGTCATTATGAATAGTTCCAACATATGCACTTAATCATAAGATACACAATCTAACGAAGAATCAAATTTGTCTTCCCGTGTGGATTTGAAAGAATTGCAGCAACACTTCATCAACAAGGTACAAACGAAATGGTACCATGGTGGACAACTGTAATAAGCGGGAAGTCAATGTCATGACCACAGAGCGGATTAGTTTGCTACTATTGCGCTCAGGGTGGACCTGCAACAGCACGCCGTAATTACGCGCTCCACATGCAATCCCGTACAAAGCGGCTCATATTTTCGTAACAAAGGCGGAGAAGGGCTGACCATGTCGCCCAAGCATCATCGCTTGCTAACTCCAAAAAGAGCAATGCTTAGAACAAGACCTTACCTTGGCTCAAATGACTGCTACAGCATCTGTTACAATCAAAGATGAAACTAATCGAACATGCTTTTGGATACGTTCGAATTTCGATGTGTTCCACCTGAAATTTCAAGCCAAGGATGGTACCAAAATCATAATATGAATCTATCGATAGGAAAAATGAAAAGTCAATGGTGAGCTATGTGGACCTTTACTTTTTCCAGTTTAGCGTTTCTATTTCAAGGGAAAGGAAAAAGCAGGCAAGCTTTGCAATCTAGAAAAACCAGTTCGCATTCAACAGTTTTGACGAATTCTGCGCTCACGAATTCGCCACTGCATAGTGGTTTACACACTGCTGTAAAATTTTCACCGTTGCGAAAAAATTGTTCCTGTCTGAAAATGAATACAACAGCGAGACGTACTCCGTTTCAGTGCGAAAGAACTTGATCAGGGGTGGACCTGAGGTTCTCGCATCGCTACGAAAAGCGAAAGTGTCCCCTGCTCTAAATACCCACCCCCACAAAATATTGCAGCGTGAAAAGGTCCAAAACGGAGGAAATTTACCTACAAAAAGGCTTGGCATTCGAATTTCTTCACAAGGTAGTTGAGAAAAAAATAGAATGTCACGCTTCCTGCATTAGAACCAGTGGGCGTCTAGCAGTAATGAAAGTAAGAAGAGATCAAGTACACGAATAAAGCACTTGCAAGTGCTTAAAACGGGAAGTATTTGTGCTGGCAATACGACAGGTCCGAAAAAGCTCTCACTTTAGACACTAACGATTTATTGTAACAGATTCGGCAATGTTATACATGCTGATGCCTACAGGCAGCACATAAACTCTTCAAATGAACACGAACATAAGAGAAAACCGAGTGACCATTTGCACATAACGACTCAATCAAATGTTATGAACCGTATACACTAGAAGCTACAACAAATAACAATTACGAGTCGGAGCCCTTCCAACAAGTGATCATGGGACAGAAGATACTGTGTAGAAAACTCTTTACATATATGTGGTGCAGTATGCCTAAGAAAACCAAACTGGCATGCTAGACTATAATAACTCACAACGTTCATAAAATCACTGATGAACTGTAAATATGCAACAAAAAATAAATATGTCAGCGTGAAAACAAAAACATTGTAATTATGGCTGCAAATGATGTCATGTGCATTGATGACATCTCCATTTTAGATACACAACTAATGTAAAAAAAATACACAAGTAACTGGTTGTTACGGAAATTTCAGAAAGTGGAATATTAAAACGATGTGAAGTAAATTCAAAATAGCTTCGTGGAAATGAAACATAGGCAACAGTACTGCGAAATGCCCACAGCATGATGTGTACAAATGTAACTTGGTAAAAGATCAATGTTAAAGCGTGATGAGAACAGAGGAAGCGCCGTCCTCTATTGATACCGGATTAGAGCTATAAGCTCCATATGCCCATGAATAAATTAGCTAAGAAACAAACAAGAAACGGAACGCATTCACGAGGCAGCGACCTCTGTTTGGCTATCAGAAGTAGATTCTACGGAATTAGTAATAACTCGTGATTTCCAATTGCTAGCCACCTGCCGTTCGAAAAGAACTTGGGCAAAACACTCCGCCATGTAGTCTGCCTATAATCATTACTGCATAAGAAAGCTCGTAGGGTATTCAGGGAGGATTATACTGATCGATGAAACAAGGCCAGATAACAGATTAAAATCTGTAAACAAACATGAATATAAAAAAAACAGGAGAGCAGAATTCAATGTAAGATTACACCAGTTGTTTGACGTTCGCGTTGATCGACTCACCACTTACCCCTTCCTTTCATTTCAAATCTTTTTTCTGTTTATTCCATTTCTGATTATATTTCTTAGCATTAAGCACATCCCGCAATGGTCTATGTGTGATGTTCCAATTGAATGATTGTAAGGGGCGACTACTAGTGCAGAAGGAAGGGAAAAACCGCTTTACAGATTCAAAATGAAGACCCCTTTACGGCCAAAGTAGGAGGACGAGGTCATTGGACGCAACTACGACAGAGCAGACGAAAACCTTAAGAAACGAAAAGCATGCAACTCGCCTCGTGTCATTCCATTGAATGAGAAGCCTATTACGGCACAAATGACAACACCCGCGCCTATATCATCCCTCCCGAGGAGCCGCGAGAACAGTACTGTGGAGTTTGACCCATTTATGGGTGAAGTTGTTCCATACTTTGCGACTATGCGGAACAAGCAGACAGGTGTGAACATTGCGTGAAAAGTGTGAAGAGCGTCAATACAAGATGATGGCGTATGAATGGAGAATTACCCCTGGGGTCGTCTCCTATCCAGAGAGACGCGCTCCCGTCGCTGATGCTATCCTATGCTTGGGGGACAGGGACGGCGCGCTAAACCACATGCACCGGCATCCCATACTAGGGCTTTACGCACTTTTTTGGGGTAAAATGCGCACAAAAACTCTTCTTTTCATTTTCCATCAACCTCCCGAAAGTGCGATTTTAGTTGAGCCAGCTAAACGAGGCCGATTCGGAGTTAGAGATGGTGACTGGAAGGTCAGCTGGAATTCAACAAAAACAAAACATGAAACTCTGCTTTCCAGCAGAGGAAACTTTTTATAATAGCTTTCCAGTGTGCATCGTGTACAGAGCTACAGGTACCATGGAGGTCAGCCAAACACACACTAGACTTGACAATTCCCTTGAATCCATTTGGATTTCAAACCGAACTTTTAGGAAAAAATGGATAGCTACCTAATGATAATGGATTTTTTTTTATCCAACTTGCTCACACTACGACTATTTTGAATACATGTGATGCTCAAATGTTCATTGTATGAAATTTTTCTTTCGTTCCTTCAATGTTCTCGTTCTATCGGTACTTGAGTTTTATTGTACGAGCCACCTTGTTACAACGATGAACTGATAGTAATAATAAATAAATAAATAAGTAAATACCTGAAGATACCCCAGTGCATCTTATCTCTCAAAAGCCAAACAACCAATGGAAAATGATCAAATTTAGTGACTCTGCACTGATCCCGACTCGCAGTCTCAACTACTCTAATTCAAATCACCAGGGAAACTTACATAATTACTGAACAATTTTATTGGCTTCGCTCGTTTTCCCTCTCTCTTAAAGCTGAACTGAAATGCCCTTCCTCCGTCTACAACGTGGTACTCGATGACATCCTCCCAACAAATTTCGACTTGCACCTTAAAATAATAAATTTTGAGAAACTGCAAATGCACATCATGCATACTAAGTAAAACACGAAAACAACAAAACGAAAGACATTTGATCCATTCAAAAAGAAGATGATACCTCAGCGCTGGGAGGGTCCGCAGTCATTAGAAGAGATGAGAACCGCACAACCATTATGACATCACTAGCTGTTCTTGTCGTACAACAGCAGGGTGGAAACATTACCTCATTATAACCAGACATTTCACGGGCCATTTCCAAAAACTGAAAGAAGAGTAGTTACGAGCACCACCATGAAATGGCCTGATCGCAATGGAAGTAAAAAGTTCGTCGATACCCCAGCCATAGTAAACAAACCTCATCGTGAAAATGGCACACAATTTTGGCGTGAGCGTCACCTGCCACCAGGCTGGCGCAACAATTTCTTCCCCAGATTCGCTGCGCACTTACATGCAGCGAGTTTCAGTGATAAATTTGCCTGGCGCCACTATTAAGAAGGAATTCCATACGAGAACTACTATAAAAAATAACACTGCGCGCAATTTCACATTTGTTCAGGTGAGAAAAGGTCAATCCAACACATGATCGTCTGCAACGAAAGACCATGTCCTGCCCGATCAGGGCATTTCTTTTCAGTATATGATGAGTTTTGGCTTCGTAGAAAACTCGCGCTCACAAGTACGACAATAGTCGGAGTCCGGAAATTCGCGTATGCCAAGATACAAACATTTGATAGACCGAATTTAGTGATGGCCGCCAGGCTGTATTTTCGAGAAGTCAGGCACACAGAGAGATGAAAGCCGGTCTCACTTCAAAAACTTCATATGAGGACTTATAACGGAATAACGTGAATTGAAAGCAACCTCATCCTTGCGAAACTGTTGTTAGATAAATGATTCATTTTTGAAAAGAAATGAAAAGGACGCGAAGAGACTCATACCACGGGCGATCCGCAATGTGTTAAAGGACATATTTTACGGGGACCGTTATCAGCCTCGTGTGCTACTGAATCAGATAAAGTTGGAATTCCGATTAGCCACATGAACGCTACCACGTGTTTTTGTGAACGATTCCGGTGATCTGAAAGGTTGGTACTTTATTGCCTATAAAATACGTGATGGCTTAGCCACTCTCGAAGGTCTTATAGGATAAGGGAGATGGTCGGTTTAGCCATGAGTTGGTTTCTACCTTTCAGGTCTCCAGAGAGGCGAAATCGCCAAAACTCTTGCCGATTCATTAATTACGAAGCTCGATGCTGTCGAGCCAAATACTACTAGTATAGCTGTAGAATTGAATAATCGACTACATATAATTATGCCGAGGTTCATCGACAGGCAAACATGCTCACAGCTATGCGATCGAGCATCACTCGTCTTCCCAATAAACGACAGTTTTGGGACAAAATCAAAATAAACCTTGTGCCGGACTTACCTTCGTAAGCCAGTTATTAAGAGGGAACGATTTCCCACTAAAAAAGACTTCTATATTCTATAACTCCTCTATTTGATCTATCTGAGGAGTACTAAGTATCGTCTAGTTTTGAAAATGGCGCAAACGGCCATCGAAAACGTGTACTGACTACTTCGATGTTACAAGAAAAAACGCCAGTTAATCAAATTAAAGCAGTTTCACTCCGTGTACCCTCATGTGCACGGAGTAAACTGCTTTAATTAGGGTACAACACTTGGCGAACCACCAAGGTTAACGCGTTACAAAATATAACAAGAAACCTCTTCAGCATTTCCTTCGTTTTGTACAGCTTTCAACTGGTACATCTTCTGACAAGATTTCAGACGATCCTAAAAAGAAAGTCATTGATTGATCAAGGAATAAGGACCAACTATAGAGCAGAGGCGCATTACAGTAGCTCATATTGATTCGGTATTTTAAAAGAGGGACGGTCATAATATATGTAGTCACCTCGTTAACATCAGTTACAGCTTGATGGAACACAAATTGACGGAACATTGGGTCCTTTTGACACAATTGCCGTTCTCGTTCTGGGTCGAAAATCCATTTTCGCAAAACTAGACACGAAGATGATGCGCACGAGTAGTTCTGGATGTACAGCTGATGAGGAGATTCGCCATCCAATAATTTACGCTCTAAAGATATCAAAATATTCAATAACAAATGGGTGGAAATCACAATCTAAAATGATGTGATATGAAACTTTAGTGTGTTCAAATTCACGCCTGCAGATCTATATACAGCGAATTTTTGCAGTTCGTGTGATTCTTCGATTCTATAAAAGATCCACAAGGTACCCACGGACGCACAGCACCACTGGCATGATTAGTACGATGAGAGGTTGTTCAAAATAGCTACCATGTCAACCTCTGTAAGCCTGCCTTCATACTCTGCGCCAGTGCAGATGGGCGTAATGAGTAAATAGAGCGGAAAGTGCTTCAAAAGTTTGCAGTCGTAGTATAGACAGCCGGCGCTTGGTTGAAGAGGCAGACCTGACAACCCGATGAACCAAGGGCATGCAAGGCGGTGACTTAAAAGAATTTTGGAGCGCTCCTGGCTCTATCAGAACATTGCGCAAATTCAGCAAGACACGGACAGGAGCAAATTGAAAAAGTAGTTCGAACTGGAACCGCTGAAGGAAAGCGGGAAACTGCGAAAAACCGACAAATGGATGACGAGTAGTTACTAGTATTCAGAAATGCTCCAATCCTACCCTTTGTCCTCTCTCAAGTTTTTTACAATCCTATACATTTTACTGTTGCGCTTTTCACTGTACCAGACCTGACTGCGTTCAACAATCTTTCCAAAACCAATCTACAGAATCACGGCTCGAAGAGATAGAGAGAAGTAATGCAATCAATTACAGAGCAGGAAATATTGAAAATAAGGAGAGCGACGATTAATCGAAAGAGCTCACCGAATGACTGCTCCATGGTCTCAAATATTGCACACGAAAGAGCCATGTCTCGGGTCATGTTTAATTTACGAGCGATAAGAGCAAAAAGAAGAGAAGTAGTGGAGTTTCTTCGAATTGACACACAAACGTTCCCACCATCAGGGAGAAGAACGCGCACCTCTACCTCACATGAAGGATCACACTCCATGAGGAAATCCTGAAGAAACGAGCACTTTTCAATACGCATACGTCATCGCAATACGGGAGCCAAAAGTGAAACGATTACAAGGCGCACCTGCATGATATCGGAATCAGCAATCACCTTAACAGAACAAACGCGTTCCAGATAGTATTCGAGCCCCCTAAAAAGCTAAATACCTGGTAATGAATTGCAAAAGATGCTCATGGCAACCGTGACAGTGATGAAATAGTGAGAGTCTTAGTCACACGAGCTTTTCCCTTTCAAACTAACCGTCGCCTTGAATCTAGCTGTTGTTCAGACAATGAGAACGGCCACTTTCCCGGTAGTTTTGGGAACGAAAAATCCACAAATTCTCTGCGCAATAGTTGATGAAGTTCAACAAATTCACTGTAACGCCGTGAACCAAGGTGCCTGCCAGCCATGTACAAGTTGAACACCTGTATATTATCACTCCTTCAAAACCAAACCATCAAAACATGAGATTATCATAACAAAAACTCACCACAAACTTTTCCACGCCATCATTAACCGTGTGATAACTTGGAATAGTTACCGGTAGTGACCTACTTTCTGAATAGTCGTGCCGATAAGAGATCACACTTTCTTCACCACACTCGAATCTGAATAGAAGCAAGGAAATAATTCGTCGAGTTCAATGGAAATTATAAGGTTGGGCCTCATCCACTGCGGGGACAGTACTATGCACAGTCTGCACTTTGCCAATTTGGGTCGAGAAGTCCTTTGAGTTACGATCTGCTATCAGCTTGATTCCTACGTAGTTTAACGTGTCGTCCCCTCCCCATGCGACCACGTCTTATGCGATCGTTACAATCGGAAGATCGGCTAGAATGCGCCCCAACGTTTACATTAGAGAAGATGCCTTCTGGGTTTTGAACGCGTTGTTTGCTTTGAATCGCAATGCCCCTTACTGGATGAGACCCACAAAATGTCATAAAAAGATAAAAGATGAAGTCTTCGGTGATAACTGATCTTTTTCGAATGCCACTTGCATTTAATTTTAGAATCATAGCGACACCTGAATGCGATATAGCCTATACAGTGGCTTGCCCAGCCGGTGTGCAAGTCAGGGTTTCTATCCTTCCACAAGAACTTAGTCCCAAACAATCCCATGGGAATGGAGAATGCGGTTGGCCTGGGCGAGATCGATCTAGAATTTGACTCTTGGTCGTCACCAACGGAAGTGACGAGACTTGCCGATCCACTCTTTTAAAGCAACAATCCAGGAACGAATTCGCGGGTAAGGACCACCTATAATGACGTTGCAGGTGAGAAGTTGGTCAATGGAGAAAGAAAAAGTAGAAAAAAACGTCGGGCAGGGGCTTAGACAGGGACTCCCCCTGCCGTTTAGGGAGACGTGTGTTGGACGAGTTGTCCGAACCTGCCCGTAGTACATGCGCTCCAATTGCAACTGCTGGCAAATAGCCATGCATGCTTGCAAATACATAACTATTTGCCAGCAATCGAAATTGAAGCGCTTCAATTGCGTTCTTATGGAATCGACCGAGGACTTCGACCCCTTCCAGCGCATTTTAGAGGTAGGTTTTGAACTTAAAGACATTTCCTATAAACTTTAGTTGGGCTGGGGCATGTTTTGACCGCCTAATGACCAAGTAGTTGAAACCCTGCCTGGACTGTTGCTTTAAGAAGCTAACCGTCGATTCGCAATTTTCGAAATTTTTTC